>JAQGAI010000095.1:0-28194 GCA_034696905.1 Lepidocyrtus violaceus | reverse complement strand
TTTCAAAACAGTTTCAGCAAACTTAAGTAGTTCCCTTCCCTGATTTTTCCAGAATTGTATAGGACAAAACTTTTCTTAATATTTTATATTCTTAATAAGTAATATCATATTTACTGATTTTACGGTCATAAAAATCATAGTTCTGTTTATTAGTGTACAAGCTACATTTTACAGATGCAAAAACAAATATTTCTAAAGTTAAACTTTTACTTAACAATTTAGTAAATGGACTACAAGAATTGGCGGACCTTGAAAAAACAGGAATGGAGTGGATAATTGATGACCAGGATATAAAGTTAAAAGAGAAAGATATTACTATTAAAACCTTGCAAAACAAAGTTCAGTATCTGACAAAAAATGTGAAGAGCTCAAGAAAAAGGAGGTGGTGCCCCTTTCAACTTCTTGAAAAGGACCTTGAAAAAAAGGAATGGAGTGGATAATGGATGACCAGTAGAGAGAGTTAAAAGAGAAAGATATTACGATCAAACCCTTGCAAAACAAAGTTCAGTATCTGACAAAAAAATGTGAAGAGCTCAAGAAAAAGAAAGTGGTGCCCCTTTCAACTTCTTTCGCACAAAGTATCTCAAGCCATTAAACAGCTTTAGCCTACCAGTGAACACCATCAGAAATTAGGAGATGCTGTCCAGCTAATTAACGATTTTTGTGATGTATCAAACACTTGTAGTCGCAGCAGTAAAACCAACCGTACAAATCTCCGTATTGTATGGCGCTAAAAAAGCAAGATGATCTCTATCAAGCTGCCTATAATCTCTTTTTGCGCATGAGAGTTGGCACCCGGAAGTCTATGCCACCCTTTCAGAAGGGGCTTCTTATGTATATCATAGCTGTTCGTGGACTTTACGAAAGACTCAGTAAACCTCCCGTGGAATGCCAATTCTTGATGACCGCAAAATTAAATAAAGATTTATTGGAGAACACGTTCAGCCGTCTAAGAGGAATTGGCCAGTTTCATGTCAACCCAAATGTTTCCGAGCCAGTTTCTACTTTATTACAAGAACAATTTGATGCTGTCAGTTCGGAGGCTTACGAGATTACTTTAGTCAGATTACTTACAGTGTGTTTCTCGCTTTAATTACTACTACTTTTACTATTTACATTTGTTAAATTATTTATCATACGCCACTTTAAAGCTTGCAGATTCCAATGAAAATGTGAGGCTAAACTTATTGTTATCAAAAATTATTGCAGTCGAAGTCTTAGGATTTGTCGTATTTTGGAAAGATTTGTTTGTAGTTGTCAAGTTGTAAGTTTGCGGTTGGAATTTGTTATTGTAATTTTGGAGTAAGATACCGTTAATAAAGTCCGCGTTGGTCTCTCCTGGTAATTGTATCATTGCATTTTGATACAAGCTAACGGCTCTTCTGTATGAGGGCAAAGATTTAAATTTGAGTTAAATAGACCGTAAAAAATGCAACAACCTACACACACATACATATCTTCGTTAGTATTATACTAATTTTGTCCCAAAGGTCGTCTGAAAAAATTTGAATGCAAACTTCTCAAATGATATTACCTGTGTATAAAATTTTTCATTCATATCCCCTTGGTGAGTATAAGCCCTTGGATGGAGTATAGTACATCTATCCAGGGACGACTAATTAGAGCATCTTAGTTGTTATTTTCAAACTCAAGTTGTTTCTCTCTGATTTCAGTTCCCAGGCTAGAAGTTTTGTTGGTTTGGGTAGGTTTTTCTTATTCTGTCATTCTGGTTTTTTTCTCAAGTATAAATTAACACCTGCTACCAAACGAAATGCCGCTATAGAGCAAGCCACAAAATCCTGTCTCAGAAATTAGAAGGGAAACTGAAGCTAGTGAAGTGAAATGTGAATGAAAAGCATTCCCGAAAATGGAAGACTATGTCTGGAATGGGAGTCATTTCTAGAAAGTAATCGGATTTTCATACATAATAAAAAAAAGCAAAAGAAAGTGGTATACTTTCTCTTTCTTTACCTTTCTCTTTGGGTGTTCTTACAAGTGAAAGGGAATGAGAAATGGTAAAAGAATAAAGCTGGTTTGCTCTAACTTTTATAAGCTAAGGAATGTGGAGCTGCTGTTTGGATTGCAATAGGACACCCACCTGTTCCTCTCCTTCTTATCGTTAGTTGTACTAGACTCCATTCAACCTATCCATCTTGTTTTCACACTAGTGAACTTGCTCAAATACTTGTAGAGAAAGTAACGTATGGACAGGGAAAAGACACAGAAAAAAGTTATTACGTAGTTTGTCTAGTCCTATGAAAAGAAGTGAGCATGTGTATTGATGGCTGGCTAGACTAGCCAAGACCAGGAGTTTCTTCTTGTTTCGAGTGTATATCATTTTCTCATTAGTTTTTGTTATTTGTTGACTTTATCGATGCAATAATAATCATTCTCTAGACGATTAATAACAGCTTATTATGTTCCAGTTCATTTAAAAAATGCAATTATAAATTCTACATGTTAATTTTGAGTTTTCAATTTCCTCAAATAGCTTGGCAAAATTACTGAAGAGAAAATTCTAGAAGTACATCCCAAATTATGTCAATGAAATTAACATTAAAAATCGTTATGAGGAGTTATCAGCAAAAAAGATATGAAAGGAATAAAATGAGGAAATTTATTACGGAGCTAAAAAATTGGTATTCGATTTTTGGGTGGATGGGTTAGAGATAAATGGGAAAGAATAAAATGTTTACCAAACGCTCCTTAAGTGTAAAATGCCATTTGTAAAGTCCACAGATAAATTGTCTCTTCACAATCAAGCTTACTAACAAATTCAGAGATATAACTTACCTGTACCTGATGGAGGGAACAAATTGGAAGGTATGGACGAACCCGAATACGGAGTGTTGTCCGTCTTCCTCGTTACAAATTGCAAAACATTGGCAGAGGTGCCACTATTTTGGACATAGGACACATTAGATATTTTTTTATTATTGATTGGTTTGACAGGATGAGAAATTGTTAGAGTGCGATAATACGGGCTCCTAAAATTTGTCATACAGTTTTACTGCCTATTTCTAAGGATGTGTATTATTACTCAATCCCTAACGTTAATAATATATTAACCTTCGCAGGTTTACTTGTCTATTTGTATTGATAAAGTGGGCTCACAGGTAAAAATAGCCTGAATGTGAGGATGACAAACGGGCCGTGAATATTTGCCTAAGTGGTAATAAATAAAATAGTGCGTTTTATGAAATGGGGTTTAGGAAATGGAATGAGCTGGTCTTTTGTCGTGTCGTACTCTACTCCGTATTTGACGTACGAATGCGAATGACTCATTTATGATGATGTCGATGGGGTGATTAATATTTTTTGCGTTGAGCTAGAAAAATAACGTGCAGATATTTAATAGATGAATAATTTTACGATCAATTTAGTTTTATTTCATATTTAACCGGGGATGTATCTATGTTTGAGTTCGTACATCAAATCAATTACGTCATTTCATTGAAGGTCCGTTACGCGACTCTTTCGTTATTTAACTTAATTAACTTTAACTATCTACATAGTTAAAAATGGGTACATGATGAACGCAACTCCCGCGCAAATTTAATTAAGATCATATCTCACAAACATCAGCAAATACTACATAACATAACACATAATCCACACTACACCAACACCGGATGACCCCCTTTTTAATCCTCCAAACTTGAAGTGCTAATCTAATTTTTTCTAACGTACATAATTTCTTAAAATGTACTGTACTTCAAAATGTTTTTTGAATTTGACCCCATCCCCTCTCAACTCTTACAATTCACACATTTACATTACACAAGCCAGAAGAAAGAGGAATTACGAAATATATTTATGAATCTGCCTAGCAAGTTCGTTTTAATTTCTAATCTACATAAATAAATTCACACAATCTCAGCCTCTACAACTCTCTGACATACTTTCACCTTTTTAGCTCTTTCTCTATCTCTCACTATTTTCTCTAAAGTATAGCGATGCTGATGATTCTTCAACCAAACCATCAAGGAAAAGATGTTTCCCTAGTCGCTCATAAAATATTTCTTCCGCTGTTTTATTCACTACTACTAGTCTACATAGTATAGTCAGATTTTTTTTAAAACTCATCCCAAGTCATTATTATACTACTGATGCTACTCACAACTTACCACTAAACTTTCTTTTCTCTCTTTGTTCACATAAAATCTTAATCCATTCTGTATCATTCATTCACCCTCCACACCTGAAGCACGCAGCTTCTGTTCTACTTCCTGTGAAAGTGTAAATAAACTTTTAGCTGGAAAGAAAACCGCAAAATGTTGAGCTATCTTCTCCAAGAACTAAAACTTCTACTGTGAATTTAATACACAATAGCGTGTGTATATAAGTAATACTTTCCTCATACAGCTCACCATATATAACTAGTAAATTCCTAACTCAAAATGTCTTAATATTTTTTTCCTCCGACCAAATAATGAATGATATTTCCGACTGCCCTTTTTTGAAAATAATTATCATGCCCTGTGCAAATATTTTCAATTTGTGTTTGAGTCCCAACGAAAAAAGAAAGGATGAGGAGGTGGATATAAAGTTATAAATGCAGCTGTCTAAATTAATGGGGGATCCATAAAATTAAGGTGGATATTCCAAGCGGGGGGAACAGTTGTAGAAAGTCTCATAATATGTTTCATTTGTGATGGAAATGAACTGAGTACCTGCCTATTAATGGATGGATATAACAGCTACCGTCACAAAGTCTAGTCCGGATTGAGTTCCATTTCGACTGTCAAATCCAAACATCCACGGCAGATGAACCTCAGCCTTCAGACATTTTTCTTCTATTTGTATTTTAATAAATGCATGAATGAATTGTAGTCATGCAAGGGGGGAAACTGAATTAGAAGGATGAGTGGAGAACATTAATATAAATGAGCTTTGTGAAACTTTCCCCATAGTTTTTCCCTTGACTTTCTCCCATTCCCCAGCAGGTTCCAGTTCAAATGCTGGAACAAGAGGAGAGAAGGAGGAATGAGAGGAAAGTGAAAGCAGTCTTTGGAGAAAGGAAGCTTTCTCTTGGAGTACAAACCCCGTCCAATATGAATTCGTTGGGAGCATTATGGCCACTCTAGCCCAACACTGGTGAAAGTGCTTTCTCCCCTTTTCCTTGGCTTTGTGGAGGAGAGTCGACTTTGCTTGCGTTCATTACAAGTTGCTCCATCCTCCATAATTTTTAATTCTAATTTAAGTGAACTAACCAAAATGAGAAGTTTTTAGTACTGCCATACATACTTGACCCATTTTCATCGAGAAAATTAAGTAAATAAGTAAAAGGGACTTGATGTAGGGGCTACTTGAGAATATCCACCTCCCCCGCAAAAATGAATTATTAATGAGATGCCCACCTTAAACTTTGTTAGGAAGGAGTGGTTATAGACAAGTTGAAATCGGGTAATACGTTATGTATCCTCCTCTTCTCCGTGAAAGTAAATAAAAGGGCAAAATAATAAAGGGTTTTCATCACAGCCTATTACTTAAACAATTCGTTTCACACACAAAAAATTAAGAAATTGATCTCATCCTGGATTCTACTTGTTTTAGCCAATCGGATAAGGAACCCGGTTATACATCGTCTGGAGTAACAATTCGGGGGGATCCGAATTTTCGGAATTTGTCCCGCCAAAGAAAAAGCCTTTTAGGTCGGCCTTTGGGACTCAGGTTGGTACAACACTACAACAAAAAAAATTGTTTTCAAAATGTAAAATAGCTTCCTTTAGAGTAGACGTAGTGAGTAGTGTAGACCTCTTAGAGAATTATGTATCTGTATTTTTGCAAATATATTTTTGTAAATTATCTATCCTATCACAAACATTTTACTTTACTTCCACATTTTCTACTTTCCACTTTTTACTATATAACACTGACCATATTTTATCTACTAAACAAAATGTTGACTAATGACACTAACAATTCTCTAAATTACGTGCTACGAAAATTGATTTTTTGAGGGAAGTTTTTTCTGTGTCCCAACTTTAAACCCTTCTATGCACCTCTATTTCAAGACTATTACAAAAAGACGGGGATGAATACCTACCTAAATTCTAACCTGTTTCTATTTTTCAACCACACAATTTTTGTGGTGACTTTTTTATGGAATCCAATCACTTTTTGATCGCTTTAAATCTCACTTTTCCCCATTTCCCCAACAATGACACAAATCACATCAGTCACACAAACACTATTTGAAATCTTTTAACTGAACACAATAAAGCATTCTAAAAATTCAATCAAACGTTTACAAAAATTCTAAATTGAAAATATGTTATATATTTTTTCGGAAAAAAATTCGGATTCTCTGCCTGTCCATAATGGAAACGGTCCATGTCTTTCGCACGGATACTTCGACTTGATTGATAAAAACTGCATGCATGACTTTGCTCTGATTATGGATGTTATCATGATGATGTTGATAATGATAATGATATGCATGCAATTGTTGAACAAAAATGGAAATTAATTAATGTGTGGATTGGATAACTACTGAACTCAATAATACTGATTGGTTAACATCAATAAAACAACACGAAAAACAACAAAAACTCACATCAACTTACAACAAAACACATCATGTAAAACAATGTTTGCAAAAAAAAAATGAATTAACGGAAACAGTAGGGGAACTAGTTACTACAATGAAAGGAAGGAGTATTATGGACTCAATGGGGCGGTTGAGTATAGTCCTTCTCTCTGTTTGAGCAGGACTAACCGGAAGGATGCCAAGTACCGGAAGATGCAATGCAAACTTTACAACTTTCTGGAGAGACCACGCGGGCCGAAGGCGGTTATCTATCACCTGTTGATGTAAGTGAAATTAAAATCCTTTTCTTGTAACTGTTATTAATTTAGTATGTACTTAATTATCTGCAATTACTTAATCATCATTGCATATTATGAAATTCTGAATGGTCGGAGAGCGTATTTAACCAGAGAGCTGGTCGACTAAAGGGAACATTTATCTGTTTATAATATTATATCTGGAAACAAGTACAGTAATTAACTTAAAATGATTTAGCAATGATGTATTTTCAGCGAAATAACAAGCATCTAGTTTTTAAAAACCTACCGTTTTGCAGCAGATTGAAAGTGAAAGCTCTGGCTAGTCTATTCCCATCCACAGTATATATGCATAAAAGCATGTGGTATGATACCAAGAGTATATGTACGTGCTTAAATGCGGATTCTGGTCATATCTGCCTTCAGGGATGAGAATCCATTACTTTGGGAAATCCTTTATGTACCTCCATCAAAACAATAACATCAACGATTTTCTCATGGATTACAGAATCTATATATATTTATGTATTCTATGGCATACGTATGACATTTGTACGGGGCTAGATTATGCGTAGGTTTTGATTTTTCCAGAGGCACGAAAAATATAAACATTTTATAACCTTTCTCGGTTTTGGCAGATAGGATGTTCCTAAGCTTAAGCAGCACCCTAATTCCTAACTTAGAAGGAGTTATACCATCGTTGTATATTATGAGAAGCAATTTTCATGAAAAGCCAACCCAGCCAAGCTCACTCACTCACCTTAAGCCAAGGCAATAAAGCCAAATCCTTCTGACTGGAGAATAATAACAAAGGTACACACAAACAAGAGAAGGGAAAGGTTTTAGGAAAGATTACGAAGTTTTTTTTTGTACAGATAACGTTGCATACTTCGAATGCAGCTCATAATAGAGACTCTCCCCATCTTGCCACTTTCCCAATATATTCTGGAATGCATAAATAAAGTATTATTATTATTATGGTAGCAATAAAAAAGCAGTGGATTTATGACTTGCATGCACTTTCTATTTCATTCATCGGACCACCGTAGAACACAGACGAGCAAAAGTTTATCACGGAGAGTAATAGAAAAATTTAGGACGGATGAATAGAGTTTCCGGTATAATAATGCGAATGATGATGGGAAGAAAGTCAGGAAGATATATCTTCGAAGATTCAAAAATAAACATAAAACAACTTTTTCGTAGTAGGTTTGGCATGTTTGAGCTGGTCATTATAGTTTCGTTGTTTGTCCTCATTATATTCATTATTAAAAGTTTGCAATTTATTATAGGGAAAATTTGAAACAAAGGTAAACTCGGCAATCGTTTTCCCCCAAATGGGGAAGTAAGAAGGGCTCGAATAATATAGATTAGAGGATGGTTTGAGAAGGAGGTTGTAGCAAATGACTGTTTTATGTAAAATTTAAAAATAATGCTGAGAATTTCTCAAAATATCTGAGTTTATGCCGAGGAGTAATGTGAAATGATGGTTGGTATGATTTTACAGGCAGACTTCGATCGATACAAAAACTCCTCTACGAATGATTTTTAATCTCCCTATACTATGACTATCTATAATTTTGATAAGATCAATTTTAGCCAGTCAGCCCAAAATCTGCTCAAATGTTTCTGCGTTAACCTACGGTAGAGCAGACGCAAAGTGAAGAAAATTTATCAGCAGATATTTATCAATCCATCATGTCATGGCACTAGTCACGCCCTCCAAACACTATATAAATCCTTCTGGAAAGTATAGAAAAATCAGTTGATTATTATTGGAAAGTGTCCGGTCAGCAAACTTACTTGCAAGATTGCTTTTCTCTAAATGTATCAGATGATGAGATGAGAGAATTTAACTGATTGAAGATTTGGAGATTGCTACTGATGTATGTATGCTCTATGTAATAGAAAGCTATGTATCTTCCAAAAAAAAAGTAGCATGGTAAAGTATGTTTTTGGGGGGAAATCTATTACGTGTGGGTGTTGAATCTGCGATGCACTACCAACACCAGTAAAAATATTGTTCCCCCTGCTGACTTTTACTGCTGGACCAAAAGGCAGTATAATCAAACGTCATTTCTCTTCATCTTGAATGCACACCTACACTTGACAGGATCTTACTGGGATTGGCGGAAATGATATAAAATGTTTTATTACAGGGAGCAGGAAGTTTCTGAATTTTTAATGCGGAGACGATATTTACGATTATATTACTGTGAACTTAATGCTTATCCTGAGACGTAGGCAAAGAAAATGATGAGATTTGGAATTCACAGAGTTAAGGAAGTGGATTTTAGTTCCGAAAGGAAGAATTGAATATACCCAAATGGCTTCCACAAAATGTGTTGGATGGAGTAAAATAGTGTCTGCAATGCGGAAAGGAAAAGAGTTAAAACGTTAGTTTTCCGTGGTCAGTCAACAAATGAGTGAAATTTGATGAAAGTATTTTTGGCGAACTGAACCCTGTTATGGCCTTATCTACCATACCGTTTAAAATTACATTTTTACAAGAATTTATTCTTCAATTCAAAAGCTTTTAAAGACAGGTTTTACAAAAACACTTTGTGTAAAGAGAATGACGTCAGTATCTTCACATGATGTCATTAAATGGCCAATCGCGGTTGCATATTCTGTCCTACCTATCTTGTAGTAGATAATTGCTTATGCGTAGCGAACTGGGAAAAGCTGTAATTTAAAAGGCAGGTAAAATAAAATCCATTACCGTTCTTCTTCATAGATAGAAAGATAGTTTTATTTCGTTTCAAACTTTTTTCGGTTTCAATTTCATTAGAGGAAAATATCTCAGAAAATTGGAAACTGTATTTTTGTGGTGGAAGCGTTACACTATTGAGGCTCTATGTTAAATAAAATATGTATGCCGTCAGAAACCTTAGAATTTTTTTTACAGATTGTGATTTGAGATTGATGAAGGCTGACTTTAGAAAAGGAAATTGAGATTGAGAAGCGGGAAAGAAAAACTGCCCACGCTGATTGTGATTTATATGTTAGTTCAATTCAACAGCCTATAGTTCTGTCCGATTTGATTCGATTTGATAGACAACTATTCAATAGATCATGCTGTGATAAAAGACTTATCGATCAGAAGCTATCTGCCAAAATACAAGGGGAAAGTAATATATTTTGATGAAAGAAAATAAATTGAACATCATCATTTTTCTATTTGATTACATCCTAAAATTTTGGTTAAAAAAACCTTCCACGGAAATTGAAATGAATGGTCGAGTTTGATTAACAGCAAACAAATTAGTAAGGTACGTTTGAGGAAGTATGTGTACATACCTTCCTTCTTTCTTGTAAAAGTATTCTTATAATAGTCTTTATGTCTCATTCTGAGTAAATGAATTCTAATAACTGTACGTTCGAAGTTCGATATCCGATGAGTTCATTAATTAGGAAGCTTTAATTTTATTTGCGATTGAAATCTTTGTGGTTGTTTCATTGTCAGATTTGCAACTTCTAACAATATACATACATACATGGGATGACTTTTTTTTTCATCAAACCGGACAAAATCCTAATTTCCTCTTTTTATCCTATTTCGATAGACTCCTCCTAACTTCCTCTATGATACTTTGTATAGCATAAGAGGAAATTTAATTACACAGATAGCCCAGTTTGAATTGTAAACTGAGATTTCTTTTATCAATTTAATTTCCAGCACAATCCATTAGCAATTTCCCCGCTGACGTACTTACGTAATTACGAGTTGCTGATACAATCATAATTGCCATCAAATCAGACGGATTCTGGTATAAGGCAGGAAGAACATGATTTTCAAATTACAATTTCTGAGCATTCACACGTCAGCACACCCCACTCTTTTATGTCACGTCCCAGATTCAATCTAGCTCTACTCATATAAATTAGCGTATAAATAGATATTCAAAAATTCACAAACATGCTCTCTTCCTTCCTCCACACGGCTTCCTACCTATATCTTGAGCATGATAATTGCTAACTAAATATGTAGAAGTATTTTTTAATAACCATATATTTCTTGGTAAACACAAAGAAACCGTAGCATAAGGTGTTTTTCTTCCCCTCCACCTATTACTGCACAAAGAAAAATGGGACAGAAATTAATGGACTTTCTTGCATAATGACAGGCTCTTCAAAGAAAGTCAACTCCTTTTGCATAACAAAGCGAAACATATCCTGTTTAGCACGTTTCCACGAACCATAAGTGTCAGTCTTGGTTTTTGATATGACAGTAAAGAAGACTGGGAAGAATGGTATGGTATGCCGGACGAAGGAAGGGGTTTATATTTATGCATAAAAATTAGGTATGGCATGAAACAGACTACAAAGCATTATTAGCACTAGCAAGCTACAGAGCATCACCACCAGCGCATTACAGGATGTTCCGTAATAATGACAGCGGTGAAAGTATTTATGTCCTCAATTTTGAAAAAAAAGAACATCGAGTGAAATAGGGGGACGGAAAAGTGACAGCATAATGTATAATCCATCCAGTTCCTCTGTTACGGTTTTTCATTTGTGCCCAAAGTTTATTACGTATTCATTGAATATTTTTCCATTTGCTGTGCTCATTCAAATCCTTTTCCTTTCACATACCTTGCGTATTGCAGGAATGCTGAGGTGAGCAATGGGGAAAGCAAAACGAAAAATTATGTTGAGTTGGATGAGTTTCCCCATAATGATACCTATATCCGTTCACGTGAAATATTTTATGCAGTTACAAGTTTTACTGGTATGGTGAATGGAAAAATGTTATTAAAATTATTTATAAATATGGCCGGGCTATTCAATGCTGGGCTGGGCATTTGGATGGTATGGTGAAAGCAAGCTGGTCTTCCATTGGTTTTTTTGTCACCTTCTTCATTCTTCCCCCGTTTTTAACCATGTTGCGGTGGTGTCCATTGTATTGTGTGGATTTTTTGTTGTTGTATTGAAATATAGTGTGAGGATGTAAATATGCGGAGGAATATGAAAATGATCAATATTATTGATTGGATTTTTAGTTGCATGAAATGTACATATGCAAATGTAGGGAAATGTACGTGTTTTCACTGTCTTCCTGATGCGCTAGTGTTTTGTGAGAAGAAAGGGTGTCCTGTCTGTTCTGTGGTTTTAGTGGGAGGCGTAGGGAAGGAAGCAGGTGATAAGAAAAGTTTTGAGACTTTCTTTTGGCAAAGAAATTATGAAAGTGTAATGCTTTAATCAATCTTTGCAGTCAATTATAATATGCATACCCTTACATAAATTGCGTTATCGGAAGATTCATTGGTAACAGACCAATGATGACGATGATGATGATAGGGAGGGGGCCGTCAGTTTTCAAATTAATGCGTGTCGTTAATGGCTAGAGTAAATGAACATCATCAGAGGAAAACTTTTTTTTGTAACAGGGAATGGCCCAAAGTGAAAGCATTTTGATTAGAAAAGAAAATTTGAGGTGACGCGTGGAATACTTCGGAGATTTTGATGGTTGGCTCTGCGGGAGTCCCTCTTTTACGTAAGGATGACTCATGACGTCTTTTAAACAAAATGAACAAATAAGCTAATTTTGTCCTTTATTGCCATCAGAGTTACTTAAAACTTTGAATTATGAACAGTATTGTTTGACTGAAACGGAAATCTTTAATCATGAAGAAAATTTAATTATTAATAATCTGCATATTGCGTATAGTTTGTAACGAGTTGTAAAAATTTGATTTCGGTATGCACATTTTTTGTAAAAACAAGTTTTGCTTATGTCAGTATTAATGATGGACATTACAATTAAGATTATACATTTAATTCAATCTAATTTTCAAATTTCTGAAAGTTCTAATGAAACCGTTTTAAAAGTTGCTTTGAACTACGTTTCAAATCTTTCTGTGTTAATCTGAAATACGTACGTAACTCTAATGCATTCCAATTAAGCCGAAATGACAACTGCTTTGAGCCTAAGTATTACGAAACTACCTTTTGAGAATTTCATCCTTTTAAAGTCTTACGTCACTGACAAACTCCGTAAGAGTAAGTCAGTCCGAAGGTAGTTAGCCATGTAGTATTTCATCCGAACTCTTAACTTTCACGGTCGTACGAAACACTACTCAGGCGAAATGAGAGAGTGAGAGAGCACTAACTTAAGTAAATGCATTAAGGTAATCTACAAAGTTTTTCTGGAAGATTTTTAGAGAACCATGGCAATATTGTCCTTTGCTTGCTTATTAAATTACGACTTTTCGAAATTAGGGGTCGGTCTGCCGTAATATTACGTATGGCAGGAGTATACACCCAATACACAACTTTCTTTACCAGGCAGACCACGAAAGGCGATGAACATGAACATGAGGCTTTTGACTTCGTGAAACTAGCTCCCCTTCATACACCTTTGAGGTTAAGATGTGTCTACTGATCATCACGAGGACGAAAAAGGTTAATAAGTTGGGAAGCCTTTTTTATAATTTGTTTTGGCTCCTTTCTCAGCCTCCAATTTCCAGCTCAACAGGGCACTCATAAACAAGCTTAAAAATTATGAGATTACGTCTCAAAGGTCCCCTTTTTAACCATATTTATTAATCTTTCCACGCATTTCTTAAAGGAAGCTTCTCATCCCTAAATTTAATTTGACGTGGCTGTGCTGCGCTGCGGGAGGAGGATCACCTGAAAATAGTTTTTGATGAGTAGTAAGATTTTAATAAATGGCTGTAGCAGTAGTGGACTGTTGTTATTACGTATCTTATTAGAGAGCATAATCATCATCATCAGACTCTCAATTTTGTTTTCAATGAGAAAAAGAAAGCGTCCATCATCAAGATGATGAGTAATTTTCATCTGGATTTTTCAAGTTTCATCCGCTGTAATAAATTTGATGGGACCAAGGAGCCATTTATTATTCTCATATCATTTCCCTTCCTTCCACTTTAACCTTTTGATGGATGCTTCATATCCTTTTGTTCTACTTTCCCCATTTTCACTTTTATTTTCTACGGTTATTATGCGGTATAAAAAGGCGATGAAAAAATTATATGTCTCATTTCCCACATAAAGTGTCTTCCAAGCATAGATAGTAGTAGGCCAGGTACACAAGCACATATACTTAAACCGCACACGAAAGACAAATACGGAAGGATAAAAGAGCAAGCAGAGAAAGTTTTGCTTGGACTTTGCACAGGCACGCAACATGCTTCCTGTTAAGCAAGGTAAAAGAAATGCTCCCCATAAAACATTTTTTACTTGGGTCCATGTATGAGAATACTTATTTATACAGAAATTGCTCCACAATTTATCATTCGGAAAATAGATGTTTTCACATAGATACATCAACAACACTAAAAATAGTTTATGTTTGGTGCAGTCGAGTCTTGTTGTGAAATACATTATGCATGAACGAGTATTTGTAGATTCTTCCATCGATCCTGATTTGATGTCCAAGGTGGATACAAAAAAAAGGGGCCAGTGTGTGCAAATTTCATTTTTGATGAATGACAGATAGCCATAAATTGTTTAATAGATGAGGGATGTATGATATTCTCACGAATTATTTATTGTATGGAGTGAGTGGGCCAAGGCAATTTGAAAAATAAGGTGAGGTGATGGAAAGGCAGACAAACAACCCGTTCGAGACGTTTTTTCTCCCACTACTGTATCTTGTATGTGTTAGGTTTCATTATGGAACCGATTTTGTAGTACATTACATAATGATGGTGGGGGATAAGATAAGATAAGTAAGGCAGGGGTTGAAAATTAAGTTTTTGATGATGATACATGACAATAAAGAGTAATAGTTGATGAGTTCCAAGTATAATTCTGGATAATTCGTTAGTATCATATAAAACAAAGGGGAAAAGGCAAAAAGGCGATGTGCACACGAGGCACTACTTAAGTTTGTAGCTTTTTTATTGTACATTTACGTTTCAAGAAAATTGCCTATAAAACTTTTTATGCTTAAGTAAATTTATTTGATAGTCAGCGATAAATCACTTGCCTTTTAGTTTTCTTCAATCTTGCCACATCAACGCATAAATTTATAGTGGAGAAAGCAGAATTTCTTCTAAAACTGATTAGAAAGATGAGGACCCACGGATAGAGGCTGTTGGATCACGTTGTATGCTCTGAGAATCCTGAAAATGAGCTGATGTAGATGTGGATCAAGTTGAAGTTTACAATCTCACTGATGATTTGATGATGATCATCTTACAAATGACACGCTAAACGAACTTAAAATCTTGGAATGGAAGTGGAGCAGCAATCATATCATCGTCAGCTTTCTGACAATGAGGGATGATTTGATGAAGGGGGATCAGATTGCTCGGTTGCTTGTTTTTTGCTGAGGAGATCATTATGCAGGAAATGCAATTCAATATTGATGCTTTCTATCTTCATCAAAAGTCAAAGAAAATGGAAGTGGAAGTTGTTCTGTTCATAGTTCCCTGCCTAATTATATTCTGCACGGAAAGTTTTTTTTTTACGAAAAAAGAAGGAATAGTTATTTCAGTTATGAAGGCGGTCAGTAGAGCGGAAAATATAATTGCCTTTTATTATCTGCATGATAGGAGCTAAAGAAGAAAGGATGGATACATGTCTTATGTATACCAACTTGGGGATAGAAATGGGTCAGTTGTCAATAAGTTGTCGGACGGATATGAAACCTGGGAACAATGGAGGGAATATCTGATAGTGAAATGGATTGTTCTGTAAGTTCTACCCGACATATCACCTCATGTTTTGCTTCGTATGTTTATCATCAGGGGGATAAAAGTTTGGAGAAAATGCATTGCAAGCAGAGATTGAACAGATTTGTGTAGATCTCTGGATATTTTTTCTGGGTTGATTTCCAGTCAATCTAACCCGTCTCATCATCGACTACAATGTTTCGGTATACGTATGGATTAACTTTAACTTTATATTTTGCACTGCAGTTTGGTATACCCAGTTGGAAAGCAGCAAAAAACTGGACATGGGTACATGTATGACGAAATGACAAGTGGGACAATGATACTTGCAACTTTTCTAGTTTCTCCTGTCAATGACACTGACTGGGCTATTGTCTTTCCCACAGTTGGAGATAACATGTTTTTTCTTGTTCTGCCTTGACAAGTAATATCCTGCTGACCTGGAGCCTACCAAGACCATCCCGATCGAAACTTATCATTGTGTGTATATCTCCATTGAATCACAATAACTATGATTTACATTGGTTAGAGAAGGTAGTTAATTTAATGCACGATTAATACCACAGAAAGTACTTAAATTAAATTATAACGCATCTAAAAATACAAAACTTGAATAATTGCCTGTTCATTTCATCAAAATAAAACCGAATAGTTTTTCCATCACTGGCAAATTTAAGGTTTTGAAATCCCTTGTGCTTGCGTTTTCTAATACAAAATTAAGTCTAATGGGAAACCGGAGCATGAAAATCAACATATAATTCCTTTAATAAACTAAAACTTCATCTTTTTCAAAAAAAAATTTCGCGAAAATGAAACGTGTGCTAGTTAAGCACGAAAACAGAATACGAATCGTCGATGGAATTCAAAATTGGGTTTGGGATCTTATTACAACCATATAGGTATTAAGGAATTTATCTTCCAATTTATTTACGCAAAAAAATGAACCTATATAACCAAAATCAACTCCCGGACTGAGAGAAAGTAAAAAGAAAGGGAGAGAAGATTATATTAATTTTTTTCTTCCTGCTTGTCTACTACGCTGCTTACCTACACTTACATGCAATTGCACCATTTTTACCACTTCCCCTCAGTCCACTTCATAGTTTTATCATCATCGCTGGCTTGGCCCCTCTGAGAGAGATGGAGGGGGAGAGTGAATGTTTTTTATGAATTTTGTATGTTTCAATATAATTTCATGTGCCTCAAGTGACACGGAATATTCGTTTTTCTGGGAGAAGGGCCGAAATAGAATGGATAATGCGGCAAACTAAACTACGGAGAAAAAAGTTTTCTTGGAAAATGTGGAGGATCATAACATTCCACGTTATAAGGTCGAGTCAGTCAGATACATAAATATTCTCGCATTACCCCCTTTTCAATGAACAGCACTAACATAGTATTTATATAAGATTTTGCAAAATGTATAGCGCCCTCAAATGCAAGGGCATCTTAAAAATCCACTTATAAAACCCGAGGCAACTCAGGTGGCACAGGGAGCAAAACTTTCACGAAACTAAAAATGGCCATCAGGTTGGTTTACGGTTAGGTAGGTTGGAATAGGTACATCATCTGCATCCAGAATGTGCAGACCAGTCAATGCAAATATACAGGGCTGGAGGGAGGTGGAGATATATTTTATGCCTCTCCATTTTTCCAACTGTCTCTCCTATCATTAGCGTACTTTATAAGGTAATCCTTCTTCGCTAATTTACCTTCCCTTCTCTGCCTTCTTAATACATACTTCCATCTTGGCGAAATAAAGTAGGTATACGGGATTCCTTCCGGATGTTGAGGAATAATATGCATGAGCAGTTGTACTTTGTTCTTGACTATCTACCTACCTATGCAGGAGGAGACTTTTTTTTTACTTTTTCTGGAAGTTCATGAAATTGATGGAATAAAAATGTTAGGGAAAAGAACGTCTCTGACTGTATGGAAACATACATACAATCGTAGTCAGTTGCGACTATATCGTTAGTGGCAGGATAAGGACTGAGGACTCCTTGTGGAATAATCTAAACTAGGTTTTATGGGAAAACAGGGAAACATAATGACTTTCTAATATCACTTCCCTGGAACAAGTATTTACTTAAGGTGTAAAGCGTGATAGCCCCGGAACCTAGAATAAAAAGGTTTGAGGACGCTCTGTGTGGTTTGAGCACGGACGGAAGCTAAGAATTTCTATTGACACGTTCCACATTTTTTTTCCAGTGAACTTCTCTCACAGGAATATACTGATGGATGGTTCTTCCTTAATAGTAATAAATAGTTTTCAGAGCAAATGATACTGAGCAGGAAATAGATATGTTTGGGGGGAATGTAGCAGAGCAGAGCTGGCCAGGAACTGTACTGGCTTTTCTCATAAGATAGTATATGTGTTACAGCCTAAGCAAGAGCAGCGTGTTAAAGTGAATGGATGAATCTGTTTTAGACTGGGAAGTTTATTCCGATATATTGGGTTATTGATCTGAAATCGATGATAAGGTTGATGTGGATAATGATGATGGAGATTATATCATTTTGTTTGTTGTTTTTTTTTGTATTTATTTTCTAGATTTGTGTTGGTATTCGGATGTTTCGCCCTAAGTGTATTTTCTACAATAGACAAATTCGAGAGTGAAGCCACCGAGGCGCTTTACTACATGGAAATCGTTGTCGTAACCTGCTTTACAACGGAATTCGTCCTCAGACTTTGGGCGGCCGGGTGTCGCTCAAGATATCAGGGGGCCATTGGGAGGCTGCGCTTCTTTCGGAGGCCATTCTGCATCATAGGTTAGTTCAACGAGTTTATATTCATATGCTTTTAGTATACCTAAAAAATTCTCAATTGGCGTGTTTGGTTTATGGAATATGATACGAGTACGTAATAGGTTAAGGTGGTGCATTAAATGCGTAATTTTATTTCAAGTCGTAGTTTGATCTGTACCTTTTCAACATTACAGTCTGAATTATGAGATAAAAATAGATTCATTTTAATTTAATAACATGCAACGTGAGTATAAATATTTGATGACGGCTTACTCGTTTGGGTGTGGTACTTCTGCCGGGCCCATTAATTAATTATCTTGTAATTTTTATGACCTGTTATATTTATATGCGATGTTTATGATTGATCATCAAGCTCAAATTATTCTTACGAAAATAACATGTCAAGCATAACATCAACATCCAAATCCAGGAGTTATGTATCGTACTCTAAAGTCAATCTAACGCCGCCATATCACTGTAATACGCTGGAGCAATATGTCGGATCCAACATGTGATACGATATTTTTATGACATGATATTATTCAAACTACATATATGCCATCCCCTGACATTCGACATTCCTAACATTTGCTGACGTCACAGTAAGTCCCGTCATAAAATATTTTATTTCGGGTTGTTTCCCAGTTAATAATTTCCTTCCTGTGGATGAACTTTACTTATCCCAGAATCCAGCGACCGAGTGACCCAGACTATTTTCACTACAACACCCGGACCAGAAAAACAATTTTTATAGGAATATTCTTCCCAGCATAACAATTCCCTTGTCCATTGAGGCCATACGTATAAAGCGTGACTGTTTTTTCCCTCGGAAGACAAGATGTGACCGTATTAGGTTCACATCCAGTATTTTCTACCGTTGGATAATACATCGACTAGGGTATAAAATGATATCAACTACAGAGGCTGCGTGCGTTCGTTCCTTGTTGTTTTAAAGAGCAAAGTGCAATCTATTTTTAAATGGTGACCTGTACTCTTAACACCAGTAAGGAATGCATTTCATAATCAAAGATTCGAGTTAGGAAGAAAATGAAAAATTATTTTGTATAAGCAATGTTATGCAAATTACTGTGATGCCGTGATATGGCGCTAGAAGTGAGCCAGACCTATCAAGTCTTTTAAAATTCATCAAGTGAGCAAGCCAACGACATCGAACATCTCATTTCCATTATCACGAAAATCTACACTTTTCCCTCCACTCATACTTAAGTTTAAAAAAAGTCGGTTCGGTAAGAAAGAGTTGAGGAGAAAGGGGAGAATAAAAACTCACCTTTTTTACACTACAACACATTCCCAATTCATTCCATGCTTTTAAGTTCTCTACAAGAAAGTAAAGGAATAAGAAGAATTACATGTGTTTGCCGTCAAATACGGCTTCACTGAAGGAACGGGAAGAAGTATAAAAAAGAGCCAGTTCCATGAAAGGCATTCTCCAACTCATTCACTTTCTCTTTCTCCCAAGCAATTCTCCTATCCTCAAGCTCCTTCACACTAATGGCCTTTATGAGCGTGTTTACTGGAAGAAGGCTCGTCAAATTCTCGTAACTTATGAGATCATAAACTATCAAATCCAACTTCATTTCATTATTATTACTGCAATATTCGGCATGCTAAGGAAGGAATGAATATACTTTCTTTCTTTTTTACACAGATGAAGATTTGTAATGTGTGTGACTCATATATATAAAGTGAAATTGAATGCATTAGGTCATGAGGGAGAAGGACTGGAGGGGGTTATGCGTGCCTAAGCATTTGATGAGAATAAGAATATTTTTCTCTGAAAAGATGAAAGTCCCTCCTTTGATATGGGATTGTTTTCTAGTAAACAAAACAGAGCCTGTTTTGACATGTCGAAGAAAATTTACGACCTTTCTTCCTGTTCCAGCTCTTCTTACCTGGGAAAGATTGCCAGGCAGTTGTAGACCTAACTATATAGACTCAATCTGGTTCTTGATACCGAAGTCAATGAAGGTCGCCAAGTGGAAAAGAGTTCATATATCTTTTATGCAGTTTTCTATGAAAATTTGGCTTCTTCCTTGAAATGGGAAACAAGGAACTGTAGCCTTACTTTGATAATGATGATGATGAGCAATAAGAAAGAGGAAAATTAGGGGATGGGTGGAGCGGGAGAAAGCAATCAAGTATTGTGCTATGGGTGCAATAAGGTTTGGCAACCGGCTCAACAAATTGATGCCATTCCGTTCTACTTTATTCTGAATGAACGGCAGTAAATTATATTGGGAGGGAAGGATGCATCAGAGAAAAGTTGATTTGAGGATGATGCTGGAAAGAAAGTCTGATTTTTTTCTGGAATGGAGCCACACCTGCAATAAATACAAAGGCATTTATATTGAGTCGACTGTCGACATATGCACTGATGCATAATAAATGCTCACTTCTATGCAACAATAAACATAAAAGGCCAAATATACTTGAATGGGATGATTGTAAATGATGAGATATTACATAAAGTGTACATCGAAGGGAAAACGATTGCGAAATAATTCC
The DNA here is from genome assembly GCA_034696905.1 of Lepidocyrtus violaceus. Taxonomy (NCBI): domain Eukaryota; kingdom Metazoa; phylum Arthropoda; class Collembola; order Entomobryomorpha; family Entomobryidae; genus Lepidocyrtus; species Lepidocyrtus violaceus. Next base: position 7,486 of record JAQGAI010000095.1, on the reverse strand, counting down.
TGAAAAGAAAATCGAAGATTTGTGAAATATTAAACCTTTTATGTAGCTTTAATAGCCCTAATTTGAATTTCGGAGAAGGCGAGAACGGCGGGAGTGAAGTGTTAGAAAAGAAATGGCTATAAATATTTGAACATAAAGAATAATTTAAAATGGAAGGAACGCAAAAAGTTTATACTCCTTTTTGTAGAAACGCTTCTGTTGAAGTAGTTTGGAGAAATTTAGTATCCCAGCAGGAGTGCTAATTATGCCAGGTGGTTGAGAGCCAAAAAAGGAACACCTGAAGTGGATCGTGGTGGTGGTAATTAGAGAAAGAACTTTCGCCAATTTTATTCTTCTGTGGTTGAAAGGAAAAATCATTTTGGCTTTTGCATTGTTGTTAAGTAGCTGGAGAAGTTGGTGAAATGAAAAAGATGTACCAGCCCAAATGAATAAATGATAAATGACAGTTTTTATTGATGCTTTACCTTACTCAGAGATGCAAATTAGGCAAAATTCTGCAACATTTTTAAACTACGTAGAAGGAAAAGTTGCTTTGTTGTTGTAATGGCATAATAATTGCGAGTTTTTTCCGGGTTGACATATTTTGGTTAATATAAATTGTTTTCTTTCAGAATATTTCAGAGGTTATCGTTTCAAAACATTAATAAATAAGAAATGTCTTTTACAATTGTAAGTTTCTGTAATAACAATGATAAATAATTATATTTTTCTAGACACAATCACCATCATAGCATCGCTCATCGTTTTAGCGGAAGGGTCAAGCGGAAGAGTATTCGCAGCGTCCGCCCTCCGAGGTCTCCGTTTCTTCCAGATCCTTCGCATGGTTCGTGTGGATCGTCGTGGCGGGACATGGAAACTATTAGGCTCAGTGGTGTGGGCTCATCGGCAAGAGCTCATTACTACCCTGTACATCGGCTTTCTTGGACTCATTTTGTCTTCTTTTCTCGTCTATCTCGCGGAGAAAGAGATGCCCAACACCAAATTCACTAATTATGCGGAAGCCTTATGGTGGGGCGTGGTAAGTTCTCAACCAAGCTATTTCGTAAAACTAAATTTTCCCCATTCCTTTACTCCCCATGCATTTTTACAGATCTGTGATCTGCAGACACCCGTCATAATATTCAGAAGTTTTTTTAGAAAGCAATTCCTCAACATCGATTTTTTCCAGCTCACAAATAGGTAGACTGACTGAAGTGTGGGTCGGATTCATTCAAATCCATTTACTTTCTGCTAATGGGCTAATTCTCGTCATCTGAAAGCTTTTTCCTTTTCATATTATTGAGCTTATTTTGTAGTTACATTTCTCTCTCACCAAATCCCAATGAAACTGTCATACACTGTAATTAAGGTTCCATTTTATTTTTTGCGGTTATTAATGTCTCTCTGATATGTTCGTGAGCAAGGCGTAAATAGTTTGATGTCCTCGAAAATTCCTTCCATTCTTTACAACTCTGCCTTGTCATGTCCTTCATCCTCATTTTTCTATTAATTTTGTAATAAAAACTAGAATTTTTTTTATTTCCTGATCATTTTTCTTTTCAGTCTGATGACCTTCATTTTCCTATGTATCTGGAAAAATATTTAGCTTGTCAATAGAACGAAATCCAGTTTCGTCGTGGTTTTAGAATGAGGGATGTCTAAAAGAGACTTTGGACGAAGCAGGAAAAAGTATTTTTCTTTTGCTTTTAGTATTCTTGTATTGTGAATCCTTAATGGATCTGATGTAATTTATTTTTCCACGGATTTTCACAGAGAAAGTCACGTGATGTCAATATCATTAATGTTATTTCAAATGGGCCACAGCCATCTACGCTCTTATTACAAAGTGGCATTGTGATATGTCTTCATGTTTTGTACAAGTGAAAGGTTTTATTTTCCCCAAAAATATGCTTTACTTGTTTCATTATTATTACTTTTAACGCTTTATCCCAATTCCATTCAAAAACATCATGTAAATAGCTTTAAAACAGCTCAGATGGATGAATTCAGCTTGAAAGAGAAACTGGTCTTTAAGTGGCCTTCCTCTCCTGATACAATGTACTGGCTGACTGAAGGCACTCAAAAAAGTCCAGACGAGATTTTTAAAAATGTACTCGCGTGGGATGTTACAAAACAAAATCCTCCATTGAAAAATCTACATGCTCATCTTGTATATGACTGGGTTGGTTTTTTAAGAGTAGTCATTAATTTCCCCGCAACACTCCCTCAGCTATTAGGTAAAGTTTTCAGATTTTCTACAGAAAAAATGACAGGGAGCACTTCTTTTTATATGATAATGAGCTCCGGGCTTAATGCTAAAAGTTCTTTTTTTTTTGGGAGAAAGTTAATGACTTTTGTGGAGTTTTCCAAGGAATTTACACAGGTTTTATTAATGCTAAGCTGTGGATGAATTAGAGGTTGCACTGGGGGAGCTGCTAAATAGAAATAGTAATACAGTTCACCTTGCTTAAGTCAATTGGGATTTGTTTATTAAAAAGAATAATTTGGTGAAAGTCTTCAATCATTCATTGATGGAAGAAAGTAGAAAGGGTTAGGTTTATTCTTTCTCTCTGAATTTTCGTTTCCTACCTAAGGAGTTGCAGGTTATATTGTCAATGCTGTATATTTAATTTAGAATCAGCCTTGTGCCCGAATTTTTCCATGATTCTTGTTATGGTGAATTGAATAAAATCGATTGTTTTGGTCGGGATTGCTGTACTTTCTCTTCTATGACATGCAATTGTCTGGTGGTGCTTCTGTTTCATCGCCGGATTAATCGGCTTCGGCTTCCATGCTGTTAATTTACAAAAGAGTCCAATAGATTTCATGTCATAAAAATAACAATAGAATTTATCCCTTCTCATTCATCCCATATTCCCAGTCATTCAGCAACTCTTTTAATGCCAATTTTGATTTTTTTTCATTGCACTGGTGCTCATACGGACACCTAAAGGCAATTAACAAAAGACATCAAAAGACGGGATTGAAAGAGAGAGATGGAATAAAAGACGGTTTAGCAATCAACAAATGTGAAAGGTGGATCACATCTAACTCGAGCCCTATCAACGTTTAGAGTTGGAGGAATTTCAGGCTATACTTTTGAAATTGCTTCAGTTGTTTAGTTTAAATTGGCAACGTTGAAGCTGCTGTGTAGGTTCTAGGAAAATAAAATTACAATACATATTTTATCCTCTTCACATGGGCCATTACAAGTGAAACTTTACTTTGCTAATCAGGCCCAGTTGTAAAATAGTCGTTTGTAGTTTGTAAAATCCATTCAAAGAGGGACTACATTTTCTCCAGTTGTTGTCAATGTCACATTCTTCCTATATGAACCTTTCTACTTATCGGTAATGTTGTCAAGTCCATTTCAAAAATGTCATGTTGTTCCTCAAATGACTATATAGGTACATACTAGTATGTAGTAATAACAATCTTTTGTTCCCGTTGTTGTCACTCAAAAAAAATAGCAACCTACTTCAGTAACTAGGTATACCACCACCACCAAAACCAAACCCGTCTGCTTGTTGATGTGGTACGTATGTTTATTTCCGCCATGCGTTCACTGCTAAACCTTCGTAAAAGATACATAGTATGTAAAAGGGTGCGGTGGTGAATGAGTTAAACGGTAGCTCCTTAACCATATAAAATATATTTCAATTTCAATTTTATGACAGTGGTTGAATATATGCCATGCCATGTGTGCATTGGTTGCTTTCACCATGCTAGGTAATTTCACCACCGCAAAAACCACCGCCACCGGTAACTAGTGGGATGCCTATTTAAATTGGTAATGTGTGAGAGTGAGAGAGTGAGCAATTGCACACTCCATTCAGAATTTCCGTGTTTACCCGAAATGTATTCATTTTCCACTTCCTTTTTTTCAGCTATTCTGCTTACTCGTTAATGATTTGTCTGGCTGTAGATATTGTATTGTTTTTGGTGGCTTGCTAACAGGGAAAAAGTAAATAGTTAACAAATAAAAGTAAAAATACAAGACACAACTTGACTAGGTTTTTCTGTAGGTTAAGTAAGTCGAGATATAGATATACACTAGATGTAATGTGATGGTGGCGGGGTAACCTTTTCAGAAAGCATCTCTTACTCTTGTGAAACTTAATCAGATAATTGCTGTGGATGCTTCTGCCATCCAGCCAAACAACCAAGCCAACCTAATTAACAAACACATGGCAGGGTATGGTATCTATCCGCGGTGTTACATGACGAATATATTACGAGAGAAAACTTTCAGTCGAACAATGAGAAACAAGGAGAAAACAGATCTTGCTCTGGGTCCCATTCTTGATTTCTCAAACGCATCGTCAGTGTAGCGGCTGTGTTTTGTCTGTTTGTCCGTCCGTTTTCAAGACTTTGAATAGTCGGTTCGCAAATGACATTCTTGAAGTATGAACTTGTAGTACGATATAATCCTCGGCAAACGAATTTGTGTCTATTATTGATTTATTTAGAGGGCAGAGACCATGTTGCACAGAATTTTCGATCTTTCAACTATCGCTGTTTACTCACCAATAACCATTGTTTTATTAACGCGGCCTACATGCTCCTATTTTCTCAAGCTATCGTAATGAGAAAACAGAGACTCTTGTTTCGTTTCCAATTTTCTATTTTGTTTGTTTATTTACTGGGAAGTATAAAATATGGAGCGGAAGTCCGCCCGGTGAAGAAAGTCAGGCTACACTTGTAGCGCCTATGTAAGCATTTCATGAACAGTCATTGTATAACATTGTTTCTTTCTGCGCTTCTTTCACTCACATAAATGTTTGAGCTCAACACAAAATTGCTACTAAATATTTTATGCTATTATTATTACTCTTTGTTTTGTTGTGTATGGATTCAATAAATTTTAGATTAACTTTCTCCTTCTCTTTTCTAATTAATGAAGCAAACAAACAATATCTACCTTAAATGTCCGTTGTTTTGTTTGAGGTGAAGTATTCATAAAGTATAATATACTAATTTGATTTTTTAAATTTACATTTTAGTACATACATATTTTTTGTGCCATATTGTATCTCCTTCTTTTCTCTACAAAAATCTTAAATCCTACTCAAGACAAACCAAAGATGATAGGTATCAAAATAAGTTCTGGTTTCTTCATCGCTTTCCATAGCTGGTTTCGTAACTTGAAACAAACTTTGCTGAATCTGAAGTTAACCAGCCAAGCCAGCCAGATATGATTTGAATTCGTGTGTACCGACAACTTACAACCACATCCAGGCTAAAAACCGTATGCATAACCTAATTGAATTTTTTTCTTGGGGTATGCATACCTAAATTGTTTTGTTTTTACTCTTTGTATACCGAAAGTGAAATCATGCATTATGGAATCAGTTTCAGCAAGACTATATAAAGCTGTACTCTTTCAACTCAGCGCGACTTCATTGAAAAATAGAAAGGTTTTTAAAAGACGGATATTTTCTAGACGGAGAAAGCAGCCGACCCTTCCTTACCTTGCGGATGCCTTCTAGGCATATACTAAGTACGTTACATCACTCACAACACATCTATCATATTGATTCTCTTCCAGGCAGTTGCAGATTTTTTTGGGGGGGGGGGAGAAAGCATCCTTTCATTTTAGACATGGCATTCCTCTGCCGTGACAGTTGCTGTCCGGATTGAACAAAAAATTACTTAAATTGGGATATAATGCTGCAATTTTCTTCAGCGAACAAGAAAAAACACGTTTCGAATTTATCCCTCAACTGTCATGTTTTCCGAAACTGCATACTAACCAGATATATTTGTTGAAAAAGAGCGGAAATTGAAAGCTTCTGTTCTGTCTAACGAAGTATGACATAACAACATCAACTACCTACCTCTACGGATAAAACCACGCACAAAATAAAAGTTTTTTGCGTGTAGCGAAAAAGCAGGTACCTATCTGTGCATAATAATGAAAAGCAGAAACTTTTCTCTGGGATGTTCTCATCATGATCATGATCGCAGTTCAGAGCCATGTACATTCCGGCACATTGCATAATTCACTTCAGAGCCGTGCCTGCCTACCTAGGTACGTTGTTTTGTTATGGTGTGCATTTTCCTCCCACCATCTGGCCTACATTTGTGTGGTAATATATAAACACACACTATTCATAACAGATTCCAGAGAGAAAAATTGACTTTCACATTATTGTTGCGTGTTATGTCATGCACATCCCTCAAGCAGCCTCGTGTCGTACTTTTAGTCCGAGCTGTATCATTCATTCCAAATTCTATCATCTGTACGTACCAATTTTTTGGGACTAAAAAAAAATTCAAAACAGTTATGATATTGTATATATTACGAAATTCCAGGAGAAAGTCAGCAGAAAAAGATGATGAATAGGTAGTGCATCAACAGACCGGATATAATCTACCTGCTATCTGTCCAACGCGACTTGGTCGAATGTAGGAAGTTTTGGAGTGGATGCAGACATGCAAAGAATGGCATGTGTACGTGCAGGAAATGCATTCATACAGAAGGGAAAGTATCTGAAAAAATAAGTATGTCAAGTAGAAGCTGACAAGACAAGGTAGATATGAGCCATGTCACTGCCATGTCAAACCTATCCAATATTCCTCCAAGATTACCAAAAATTCATTCAATATTCCTGTCTCCCTGTCTGTTTAAAACATTCCTTTTAGCTATTTGAACCCATTTTTTATTGGAAAAACTTCTAACATAAAGCAAGGTAAAAATCTCAATAGAAAAAAGCTGAACGTGACTTTGAATTGAATTCAGATTGAATTTGGTTCAAGAATTTTTAATTTCAATGGAAACATGTGTGTTGTGTGAGTAGGTGGTGGTGGTATGTAGATTAGGAATTTGCCATGTGTGTATACAAATAAATACTTCGAATGACTCAAAGAGCCGGAGGAACAGAATCTGATTATTTGATTTTATCGATGGAGAAAGTTGATTCCGTAGTATTTTCACGTTTTTGGGGTTGAATAGCTTTTATGATTTTACCTTTTTTAAATGTTAATTGGCATACTCGTAACGAGAAGTACTTTTTTGAAAAGTTCCCAAATAATTTTCTTTTGTTCAAATTTCAACCAGGACATCGTGTCAAGTTGATTCTTTTAAAGAGAAAAGTTTGCCAAACAATTGAAAAATCTGTCTCACTCGATCTCTGCCCAGTATAAAAAAACTTATTCCGAAGGATGGGAAAAGTGAAAGGTTGAAAAATAACCTTGCAGACACGAAGATATAAACACCCCATTTATCTAAGAATAGTAGAAAAACGTTTTGCCACTGCATTCACGCCTTTCACCACCAGCACTTGTTCATCCTGTTAAAAGAGGTTCATATCGACCAGACTTTCAGGAGAAAGCTGAAGTTATTGTACAGCATAGCTTGTACCTAGCAGAAAGAAACATTTGTGCTTTGAATGAAAGCTGGAGATAACCGGTTATAAATCTTTTTAAATGATGTGATCGATTATAGTCTGATAGGGATAGACAGTTTTTGTGTGTGTAAAACCGACAAGAAAATCTTCGGTTATGG
>JAQGAI010000094.1:0-28285 GCA_034696905.1 Lepidocyrtus violaceus | reverse complement strand
ATGTAATTATTTATTTAAGTGTTTCAAATTAGTGGAGGATTTTACCGTCCGGATTTTGCCTTTCAAAGGCGTGGAAACACGACATGAGCTCAATAAATCCGTTTGGATTGATGTCAAAGTTGAGCCGCATTAGGAAGGTATTGAAGTCCCCCTCGATAAACATGAAGCTGATGAGCTTCTCCGAAACCTTCATCTTGTCAAATGTGTAAATGTAGTTGAGAAACATGAGGAGAATGTAGAGAGCGTTGCCGATGAGGTTGATTTTGTAGAAGCGCAACTTCCGCTTGGAAGTGATGATGTTAGGGATGGGCCTCCCGTCCGTCCACTCATAGGGGATATGGGGACACGCATAATGTGGAAAGTATCCTGAGATGGAATTGTGTCAATGGCTTGGTAGATAGTAACATGATGGTCAGAAGTTCAAGAAAATGAAGGCGGAAGTGTCGTCCACATCCGTCACGTGACAAAAACATGGCTTGAAGATGACATCGATTGTGCATGCATGGACTGACGCATGCATGATTAATCAATCACAAATAAGGTCGTAGCACACTTTCCGGTGTAAACAAGTAAATGTAATCTACTTGCTAGAATTTATCCAAAAACTTTCTTTTGTTGAATGTCCAAATTTGATGAAGGGGAACAATTTATTGGCTCACATTTCCTCATTGACATTTACCTATTTATGATTTTGCTTTTGATTAGAATCCAAGTAGTAATCTATTTGGCTGCACTCGTTTTAAATGCCATGGTCATGGACCGGGCCAAATTAATGTTTTTTAAGGTAACCTTCGTCCTAATTAATGTCAGTTTTTTATTCAAAATATTTTCAATTTTGTTTTTCATTAATTTCTGTGGAATATTTAAGGAACGCTATTTTAAATTTAGAAAAAAAAATTAATTTCAATCAGTAAACCTCCAAATTGTTAAATATAATACGCACATGGATGCGTAAATAACGAGAAACGGCCCAGCAACTCCGATTAGCCATATGTACGGTTTTGGAGTCCGTTCCGCTGCATCCGGAAGAATGGTACAAGTTGAATTGTCAAAGGGATTTTGATCAATTGTTCCATAGACATCCATGAATGCCAATGTTGGCAGCGTGTAGCTTAAGAGGGGGAGGAGGAGGAGTGTAATTTTCACTGGAATAGACAGGTGAGATGGTTGAGTTTTCATTTGTACAACTCGTAAATACCGGAAACATGCGATAGTAGTCAGGTTGAGCAGATCATCACTAATGCTCTCTCACAGATTCAGATTCATACCAACCACATTCATCCTTTCCTTTCATCGCTGCGCTAATAAACGCATGAATTTGCCAAATTAAAATACTGCACCTGTGTGCTTGTCGCTGCGCTGGCTGCTGCTTGCGCTTTTCGCTCTTTTATCACCAACCAGAAGAACAGAAGCGAAATAAGAAGTGAACAATGCAAAGGAAAAGGTATTGCCCATCTCACGATCATATCAGTCTCAGTCTCACAATATCATGCCCATCATCATCCCGAGGTGCATGGAAAGGTATGGCTTATGGCTCATAACAGTACAACACAACACAGGAACGTATTGCATTTTTCCCCGATTCATATTCAAATTATTTATTCTGGTTTTACTCATAACACTCTACTCTCCTTGGTTTTACTTACATTTTCTTTGCTCGTTTGCGTTGCGTTGATGAATCCCGTTTTCCGCTCCCGTCCCGTACTCTCATCCGTGAAAACGTTTCAAGTCGAACAGGATACAAGTTTGAATCCATCCACAGGATAAGCTCGGCATACACTCCTACGCTAAACAGCCCTATAGGCAGTTTTACATTGGCTCGGGATTATTTACAGTTGTCTGTAATATACCCCACGTTATAGAGAGACTGAAAAAAGGGAACAAGTTCTCGGATTTTGAACATGTGAACAAGTATCTTTCTTTATGTGATGTGATGTTGATTATGATGTGAGTGAATATGATTTTTTTTTCTCATCTCATCTCGTTCCTTCGTGAAAAAGATGAAAATCTCTGCTAAATAAACTGCATATTGGATTGAATTGAATAATATCTAATTCATCATCAGTCTATTCTAAGCTAAAGCTAATTTTTTTTATCTGTTTGGCCCAACTGTTTACGATTACGATTTGCGGAGTTTACTAATAAGTTTTTGTACATTTTTGAAAAGCTAAGTGAAGTAACAATAGACGGACGACGGAGGAGAAAAACTAATCTTCATATCTGATCAGTTATTATAAGGATAAGGATAAGGCAAGGAAGAACCAAAGAGAGGATTATCAAAAGGTAACGTTATATTTTCATATATTTTTTTATATATCTTTTAAAGTCACGTTAACCATTTCGTTTACGTGGTCATCAGCAGATCAGTCTTTAAACTGTAGTAATTTGCGATATAATTATGAAGAGAAAGCAGGAAGAAGTTAAAGCATGCTAATGTGAGAAAAAAGCGTTCTCAATAAAGTCTGGCAAAATTTATATAAAGACAGTATTAATTAACTTCCACATTAAATTAGAACTTGTAAGTAAACTACGTACAATGTAGTAAGTAAATAGCAGTCTACATATTAATCTGCTTATAAAATGACGTGAAATTCGTCAGCTGCCATTATAATTTAGGTACAAAATTTTGCGACTTCCGTTTCTACTCAATTGATCCTCAATAAATAATTAACATTAAGCCAGTATTTATTATCTTTCTTTGTGAACAGACACAGATGTGGTTGATAGTTAGTGCAAGTGCTTCATGTTAATTGTTAATCATGTAAAGCAGTACTTAATCATTTTGTTTCTCCTCTGCACAGGAAAAAGTGCGTTCATCCGGAAATGATTGTCCAGATTGATATCCGTGTTGGAAAGTTGCAGTAAAACCAAGGGTGATTTTTGAATTCGTGAAAGGATGTAAACCATGTAGCAACAGTTCAGCAATGCGGCACCAGTTTCTGTTCCGTCGTGATTCGAAACCAAATTTATTTATACCGATACTTGTGGGTTAATAGGTAACCTGCTACTAACTACTACTGGTGCTATTTAGAGTGTTCGCAGGTACTTACTTTTTAAACTGATGTGTATGTTTGTATAACTTTTTAGGTAACTGTAGTAAATAGCAGTTATATATTTTAAGTATTGACAATTGAATGTATGTATTGTGTTATTTAGCTGTGCTGCCGTGTTTTACTCACGGCATTCGCAGTTCATTCAGCACACGTTGCTGATTGACACCTCGACCGACCCAACCTTTGTGAGTGATATGAATTTAGAAGGAAGTACAATGGACACTGAAGTGCTCCTGAAGAAGGGATATCGTGCTGCAGCGGCTTACATACATGCAGAATGTTCCAGATCAACGCGTCCCGAAACTCTAAATAAATTGTTGGATAGCCTTCTTGCTACGTCCAAAGATATTGATAACTGGGAGACAATCGAATGGTGCAAATGGCTTATGGCAGGAAGCTGTACACCAGATGAGTTTGCAGCAAACGGTAAGCTGGAATCGATAAATTGTGACACATACATATACATGCATTATATTTGATTTCTTTTAATTAGTTGTTTTACTTTGAGCAAATGCTAATTGAGATGTTTTGGGATAATAGTTCGCAGATATGATAATGCAACGACATGCGGCCTCGTCTGGACTGCAAATTTCGTGGCGTATCGATGTCGGACGTGTGGCATTTCCCCCTGCATGTCTCTGTGTGCGGAATGTTTCCAACGTGGAAATCACAAAGGCCATGATTTCAACATGTTCCGTAGTCAAGCTGGTGGTGCCTGTGATTGTGGTGACACGAACGTAATGAAGGAGACTGGGTTCTGTTATCTGCATGGTCCTCAGGCAGGTGGACGTCACAGGCACGGTGGCTGCAGTTCGGACGACGTGGATGCACCTCCAGACCTGCTCTGCGTAGCGAATGCGATGCTACCTAGGCTTGTTCTTCGGCTCATTCAACATTTAAGACTGAATAGTACATCGCTGAATGGTCTTTTAGGAGCAGTTAATTCGGCGGATCGTTTTATTGACATGCTACATAATCTAAGTAGCATGGGTGCTGCAATGCGTCAAGTTATAACTCATGCCCTTACCAATCCCCAAATCTACAAAACCCTAACCGAACCGGTAGAAGGTTCAGTCAGCCAGGAAGTCTACGACTTTATGTGCAACACCAAAAAGACCTATGAAGAAGCTCTAAAGTCGCTAACAAACCCTGACCCTCCTGAGGAATACAAAGATATCCCCTCCCTTCAAAAGGTGCTTGTTCATAGGACATTTTTAGAAGAACTCGTGTTTTGGACTGCGAAAGGAGAATTTCCTCAAAAAATTGTGTGCTTACTGCTCAATCTGCTTCCGGATCCCGACTACAAAGAAGCGTTTACGAGGGCCTTTGTCCTTCATTATAGTAGAATCTCTCAACTCCTTGTCAAGTCAGTAGATGCAGATACCTTGAGCAACCGCGTCGTCCATGTCAGTGTCCAACTCTTTTCCAATGAGAAGCTTGCCCTTAAAATGGCAGAGCAGATGGGTTTGCTCCATGTAATGGTTATCAGCTTGCAGTACATGATGAGCATTATCAGCGTTCCAAGTCCACTTCACGGCAAGGACAAGTACTACCACCGAGTCGTAGATTGTAACAGTTCTGTCATGAAAGACCACTGTTACTGGCCTTTGGTATCCGATCTCAATAATATCCTGTCGCATCGTCCTGTCGCCCTGAAGTTTCTTGAAGATGATGGTTTGCTTCACATGTGGTTTAACTTTCTCTCGATGTTTCAAGGTTAGTTTACCGTTAAGTTAATTTTTTCTTTAAAGACTGATATTGTGTGTTTAATAATATCGAAGTTAAATAATTGTTTTTTCTACATTTGGTTCTGTCTAATTCAAAGTTTGTTATTTTATAAATAGGTATGAATGTAAACGCACGTGAAATGAATCAACATATCGAATACGAGCCAACAACGTATTACGCAGCTTTCTCCGCAGAACTGGAAGCAAGTGCCTCGCCAATGTGGGCTTTAGGTATTCAATATCAGTTCATACAAATAATAATAATGTTAGTATGCTATAAAATTATTAGTAATAATTCATAACGATATTAATTTTTTGATTTCCGTTAGTTTCACATCTTCGGGATGCTAGTACTGCTCACCTTACAAAAAATTTGCTTCGACACTGCCGAACTCAGTTGGGAGAATGGCTACACTCAGTCACCTCCGAAATGACCCAGAACGATTCAATGCAAGTCTCTTTTCACCTGCCACTCCACCGCTATTTCTCAGTGTTTTTGTACCAGGCAGTTCGAAATCAAGGGCTGTCTCTAGCTGAACTGCTGCCTCCCCCAAGCGAGCTTAAATCTATGATCCAACATCCTCTCCGTGTGCAAACAGCTTTCTACGAAATTGTTAGTGGTATGTGGGTTCGAAACGGATTACAAATCAAAGGACAAGCCATGACGTACATCCAGTGTCATTTTTGCAACTGTACTGTGGACGCCGACTTGTCATTGCTCCAGCTAGGAATGATGTATTTACCCAGAGCGGATTTTATCAATTCAGTAATCGACAAGTTTCACGTGAGAGAATCTCTGAGCATATCTTCAACTGTGACAAATTCGTATCTGGAAACCGACCAGGAGATGCTGATGATGGAAAACTGTTTGATATTTCTTGCAACTTTATCGTCAATAAGAACTGCGTTAGGCATGTCTGATGGCGACTTGGTGACACTGGAGATGGTGACGTTATTGTGCATGGGCGACAAAACACATAGTCAGCTTATGGAGCTAATGCCGGAACGATGTGGAAACAGTTCTCAATCCCGAGATTTTGAAATGGTGCTTGCTAAGGTTGCTGACTATAAAGCTCCAAACTTTGAATCCAGTGGAAACATGCTTCAGGGCATGTACGTCCCCAAATCATTTATCTGGGAAAGTCTGTACGATCCAATATACATACTTTTGCGAGCTGTTCACCGGCGAGACTTCCAGACATCGCTTGATCGATTCACTGAATACGCAAAACAGTCAGGAAAGTATAAGGGTTCCGGCTCTCCTTGGCCACCTTTTAGAATTCCGGAAGCCGTCAACGATCCATACATCGATCCAAGACAAGTCTTACTTACCAAAGTTGTTCAAGGAATGATCTTCGTCATATTTTACAAGGCGGTTCACTCAACTCAACTCTCCGATCAAGTTGTATCACTGGCAGTCTATTTACTGGAAATGGCCGTTTCAACTTGTGATAATATGATTGGAGTTTCATCCATGACACCCCACGAGACGCAGTACGGCCGTTATGACATGGATTTTGGATCGTGGTACACAACGGACTGTCTTCTTGCTAACCTTAGAACTGAAGTTGATTCTGTGCTTGTGAAACCAGTGTCGAATCGTGGTGCCGGAACAGGCTCCGATGAAGTGGTCAGTGTTGATGAGATGGAAGTAGAAAGTTATGAAGGACTGGAAAGTGGCACTGATTTTTATGACATGGATGGGTCAGTCGCAACAACATATCCAACTGGAGACTACCCTATGGATGGCGGTCCATTTGCAGCATTACCAGAAGGAACAGCTATGAACCTGCCAACCATGTCGCTGGCCATCATGCCCTCCCCTACTCTCCCTTCTACCAATGCAGTAGCGATGAGAGCGCTTCAAGAAGTACCAGGCCACCATCATGACTCCCGAGGACAGTCCTCTTCGCTTCAAATGGTGTTAGCTCAGCAAAAACCGATGGCAAATTTACAGAAGAAAGGAATGATGGAAAGAAGTAATTCGATGGGCGGCAGTCAAGCTCCTGTGGAGGTTGTGATAAACGATAGCATGATTAGTCTCATGTTAAGACTTCACTCCAAACTATCATCAACGCCAGATAGCTACGTGCCATTCTGGGAGACTCCTCAAGCTCAATCGTTTGTGAATGATGCAATAAACGGTGTTGACAACGGGGTATTGTTGAATATCGATTCAGCAACAACGCCAATGAGCTGTGATATGATGAGTGTACACCAACATTTGCCTTCCTCTAGTAGTGCCGGTAGCAGTTCAAGCGATGCAACTATGCAGGGCGATAATTCTAAAATAATAAATTATCAAGCTTTGTACAGTCTTGTAAGCAAAGATGAAGACAGTAGGATAGGAGATGGACCCTTTTTCATTGGAAAATTGCTGGACAAAATTGGAGCTAAAGATGAAAGTTGTCGGGACCACATAGTTAGCGCCCGGGAACGATTGTGGCCGAGAAGAAAATTGGAGGCGGAGGAGGAATCAAGATTACGAGAGGAAATGGAAAAAGAAGAACGAAGGAGAAAGGCTCGGGAGCGACAATCTAAACTTATGGCAGAATTCGCAAAGAAGCAGCAGATGTTTATGGCTAAAGCAATGACTGAAGAATTTGTGGAGAGTAGCGGACCCTCATCGTCATCAGATGTAATGGGAGGAACAGATTCTTCGTACGATGGCATGGAAGGGATAGGAAGTAGTTCGTGTACTAGTACAATCAAACCAATTGAATATGATTGCGTTATTTGTAGTCAAACCACCCCTTCAACAAATGACAATCCAGTTGGTCTTGTGGCATTGCTTCAGCCATCTTCTGTTTTAGGGCACCGTCAAAAAGTGGGTAGCCCGTTGAATAGCTTGCCAACTTGTATTGAAGAAGAGCAAGCATCAGTCAATGCTCGAGATGACATCATGTGTTCGCACAACGAACGTCGGGTGGATGAGTATAAGCAGAATTTCGATGACTCCAGTTGGCTACTTTCAATTTCCGGTGGTTGGGAAGGCGGTGTTCACGTTCAGACTTGCGGCCATCACATTCACATGGACTGCTTAAAAGGATACCTACAAGCACTCAAAAGCCAACAGAGACAGCACAATATATCCGTCGATCGGGGTGAATACCTTTGTCCTTTGTGCAGACAGCTAGCAAATTCCTTTCTTCCACTCTCTCCTGAATTCGGGATTCGCCAGAGTGCTCTCGTTAAGGATAGAAAGACCCAAAGCAATCATGTCCCAGTAACGCCAGAAGCAACAGTACCAGAGATTCCTCCGTCACCGGAATCCAACATAGCTTTGGAAGTGGTCAAGCTTTTAAGGGAATACCCATTTCCTACGGTGCCCTGTAAAATGATGGACGCGATGACGAAAACAATGGAAGAAATGACAAATGCAACAATTCTGAAATTCAGGCAGGTGGGCAACTCCAAGGATCCTAAAAGTATTCTTCTATTTGTAAACTCTATTGCTCGTACTAATTTGGAATTGGAGCTAACTCTACGAGGAGGGACCTTAGTCAATGACCCACAACCATCTAGTTCTTCTAGTGGAACCATTCCTCATTCAACAGCGCCGAAGCGATCGTGTATTGGTAAGAACAATGGAAATCACTCAAGCCTATTTAGAAACAAGTAACACAATTTTTATTATCAGTATGATTTAAAATATTTTTTTAAACTATTTTAGTGCCTTTATTACACGTGCTGGGAGTCCATTATAAAATTCTGTCAACCGACCATTGCGCTCCGAAGATTTGGGAGCGAGTATTAGGAATCCGGTTTCTTCCAGACACAACTCTTATGCCCATAGATCGGGACGTGCCAATGCTGCTGCGGGATCCAGTAACAACTCTTCTCCATTTGCTTATGCAACTACCAATGCATGTGGACTTAGCGTACTTCACAAGCATCGTTCAAGGAATTTACAATCTTGTTTTCATCGAAATTCTATGCAAAGTTAGCAGTTCAATGAGAGAGGGGGAAAGAAATTACTGGAGAACAAAAGCAGACCTTGCATCTTCCACAACATCCGGTTTAAACAAATCGCCCTTTCTTCTTGGTACTGTGATTCGCTACCTCGTTAAGAGTCAGCTATACCTTCCCGACTCAGATTTGGGTGACATGGATGTCGATGGCAGTGTTGGCAATGTGGAACCTTCTGAAGAATACTTAGAAAGTCAAATCCAGTCATATTTGCTTCCGTTTTTGAGAATTGCTTCCCTTCTTCGACACCATATATACGAGCAACAACTTCCCCATGTACATTCGTCGGATGAGGAGTTTTTGTATCTGGCCGAATTCCTCACTTTGGGACTCAGTGGTTGTGGGGGTAGTAATTGTTTAAATAGTGGTCTTATCTCACCCCCAATGTCACCAAGTTGCTCCGGATCGTTAGGGATGAATCAGCCACAGCAACAAATTGTATCGAGCAGAGCTCACGATTTTCTGTACTGGATTTCTCCAGCTCCTTTACAAGCTATATGGACTTGGTGTGAGGACTTGAGTGGATTTATCGAACGAGCTCAGCTATCATCTCGCTTCCTAATCTACTCTCAACATCTTCTATGGTGTCAACCAAGACTGATGCAATTACCGGAAGCGTACGACATCATATTTCAGCACTACCACCGGAAACAATGTCCCAACTGCAACACTGTACCGAAGGAACCTACAATATGCCTTGTGTGTGGGACCATGGTTTGCTTGAGAGACGTCTGTTGTAAGCACCCAACCACTGGAGTTTGTGAGGCTATTCAGCATTCAATTGATTGTGGTGCTGGTACTGTGATGTATCTCTCCGTGAACTCCAGCACGATAGTCGTTGTTAGAGGAAGGCGAGCTTGTTTATGGGGTTCAGTTTACCTTGATGCGTTTGGCGAGGAAGATCGAGAACTCAAGTAATTATTTTCAACAAATCGATATCACATTTAAAATATTTTTTATGCAAATACTAATTTGGTAACCTTCGTTTGGTTTTAGACGTGGGAAACCTCTCTTCCTGAGCAAGGAACGATATGCGTTACTTCATCAGCAATGGGTGGCTCACCGGTTTGATCACACTAACCGAAAATGGATTTGGCACCGGGATACCCTCTAAATGAAAAACAACAGTTTTCATTCATTCAGTCCCTCTCAGGCTTGTATTTAACTTTAGAAAATTTGAAAAGAACATTCTACAACGGCTCTCTGTAATAAATATGCATTTTGTTTTTGTGGACATTTAGTGAGAGACAGTACGACCAAAGTTTAATAATATGTATCCGAAGTACGCAAATTATTAAAATGAATTACACGGTTATTTAAAAGAAAGATTCACTTTGCTTTCGACACTAATTAGTCATGACAGACTAAAGAAAGGCTTCCAAAGGATAGATATCTAGATTGTGCATTTTATCTTTGTTATGTGTTGTGTAGGTATATGTATACTGTATAAGTTAAGTTTGCACGATTTACACAAACCTTTATGAAATCAAAACTGCTTTAATTATTTTTTAAAGTCTGTCTTGCTATGTATTCAGCTACACCTTATGAATTGTCTCAAGTATAACGATAAGAACTGGTTGTGGTTTACGAGATTTAATCAACTTACGTGGCCGCGTTCGGTAAAATTGGTAGGCGTTTTCAGCTTCTCAAATAAGTTTATAATACGTATTGGAAAGCACTGACATCTGGAATGTATTTGTTATAGATATTTGTTATTGCTACGAAGGGATAATGTTTTAGGCAGGATCTAAAATGTTCTGAGAGAGGCCCAAAATAGAGTAGGTTGTATATTATTAGTGGGAAAGTGAAAGAAAGTATTATTATTACAGCGGAAAGGGTAAACCAAAAAGAAACGGGAAAGACACACCTAATCGTAAGCTAGCTAATTCGAAATGTATTGATGAGGGTATGATTAATTAAGAAGGTTGTTGACGCACTCTGTACATATTGTTAAAAGTTCTGATTTAACGGTGTAATATACTATGTCCCAAAAAATGTTATATTGTACAGATGTTCTTCATAATATTAGAAGCGCAGTAAAAAAATACTCGAGTCGCAATGTTTCCGATTTCGCCTTTCACGTAAAAAAAACAACATAGAGAACGATTTATTGTATTGATCCATTGTTATAAATAATTTAGTTATATTAGAGAGGTTTTTTTTTTAAATACAAAAATACATGCACCTACCTTCATATTATTATTATATATTGTTACTCGTCAAATTGTTAAATATCGAAAGTTAAGCACGAGCATTTATTAAAAAAATCAAGTCATTTTATTATTATTATCTTATCAAATATATTTCTGTTTCTGCAGCTTGTACTGATTACAATTATAAATATTATAAACAATCTTCGTTAAAACACAGTATATACCCATTATTATTATACTACTTGTATGAATTGTTATTGAATTTATTTGAAAAAAATATCCACTAAAAAGTGTTTATAAATAGTTACATGATACATTGCTCCACGTGTGTGCAGTAAATAAGTACCTCTAGTTTCTGTAGATCACTGTTTTATTTGATGCACGTGGTGGGGTGTTCGTTTGTGAGACGTTTCTCTCCTCCCTCTCTAAATCCTAATCAACCCTTTTATAAAACATCCTCGTATACTATGATATAGAGACGAATTTTATCGATAAAATAAAGAAGTAATCTATTATCGACCACACAAATAACCTTTGAATTACTTTATAACTGTTTCATTTTCATATACTTAAAAAATGAGTACAGTACATGGAAAAAGTAGGAATTATGTCTGATTCTATTCTAATTCATAAGCTAATCAATCCTATCGCAATCAGGAATCATAACATCTTCATCTGCGTTCTGCCTCTCCCTAAATAATCATTTCACGAATGTTTATAAAAAACGTTCATGCAGCTGTCAGTCAGTCCATAAATGGATTCATGTAAACCAAAATCCGATTTTGAAACAAAGCCATGTTCTTTCATGGATCATGATACAAACAGCCGTGTTCTCAAAATGAATGTGGAGCTTTCACAAGATCAAAGATGATATGATGATGGTGTGATAGAGTGATGCAATGTTTGATGCTGATGCTTT
The DNA here is from genome assembly GCA_034696905.1 of Lepidocyrtus violaceus. Taxonomy (NCBI): domain Eukaryota; kingdom Metazoa; phylum Arthropoda; class Collembola; order Entomobryomorpha; family Entomobryidae; genus Lepidocyrtus; species Lepidocyrtus violaceus. The sequence goes on along the minus strand of JAQGAI010000094.1, from coordinate 16,464 downwards.
TACACGTTACGTCAGCTGACATTGATGAGTAAAAAGAGGATAGAAGGAGTAAGGTTCAGTGTCCGTCCAGTGCAGTGTTCTGTTGTTGGATTGGAACTGGAACTTTTGCACAGCAGATTATTATTTGTTGCTGCTGGAAGCTGGCTGGCTGGAGAAAGCAAGGTCTGGAAATTAGATAATGATCAGCAGATCCATAGGCGTACTCCCAGGCCCACTACTACGACTCAATCAGTAGTCCCCCGTAACAATAACAATAATCATTGTTTTCGGTTTTCAATCGTTGATTGATCGTGTTTTCCAGCATTATTTTTTTAAGGTAAAATGGCAGCGAATGGTTTACTTCTGTTGACATCCTCCACTCGAAATGTGCTTTCTTCGAGTCGCCTCAAATACAATTTGATTGCAGCTAGTAATAGACTTTCCGCGGCTGCAGGAGTCCTTTATGTGTATCATTGGTTTCCTCCTCCAACAGCTGTTGGAGGTGCAGCATCATCATCCTCTCCTAGTGACGATATTTCGAATCAGATAAGCCGATATAGTCTGATTTCCTCGAAGGTCTACAGCCATTCCCAACAATACTGCCCTCGACTGGACATTCGCTTCCTGTATGAGAAGTCCTTCGAGAACAATGCCCGGCCAAGTGTTCCCGTGGACTTGGTCCTGGTGGAGATGCAGAAGGGACAGGAGGGGAGGATAAGTGAGAGCCTTATCAAAAGTTTTGTTACGCAGAATTTCCAGACGTCCGCACAAGATTTTGAGATTCAGTATATTGAAAATGATGGGAAGGATACCCTTGAAGGGGGAGGTGAGGATGGGGTCGATGAAGTTTGTCCGGTGCCTTTCCCCCAATTATATAACAAGGTGGTTTTGGGTGGAACATTTGATAGGATGCACATAGCCCATAAGATCCTGATTATGGAAGCAGCCCTCAGGTGTAGTAACCAGCTCACTATTGGAGTTACTGATGACGAAATGATTAAAAGTATGTAAATTTTCCCCTCCTCATTGACAAACGATTTCAATACCTATTAAATGTTCCTTACGCTAATTTATGGCTTATTTGTGTTTATCTAACTTTTAGGTAAACTTTTGTATGAACTGATTGAGTCATGCGAGACAAGAATCGAAAGGGTTTGCACTTTCCTCAAGGACATATCACCAAGACTGAACCGGCGGGTAATCCCTATTAGTGATCCTTTTGGACCAACCATAGTAGAAGAAGATATTGATTTCATTGTTGTCAGCAAGGAGAGTCTACGCGGAGGAGAAAAAATTAACGAAATCAGGAGAGAGCGTAACTTTCCATCGCTGGAAATCTATCCCATTGCATTATATGAGGAGCCTCGCAAGGAAAGTGACAAAGAAGAAGACAAAATAAGTTCCAGTTCACAACGTATCAGAATATTGGGTGACCGCATACGTCCTCCAGTAGGAAAGAATAAAATTATATACATAATACATATATATAAGTCTTACTTTTAATTATCTCAAACACTAGAGATTATTTAAAACATAAGTAATTAATTTGTTTTTGGTTTACTTTTTTTAGCGTCAGTCATCGAGTCTTCCATATATAATAGGCTTGACTGGTGGAATATGCAGCGGGAAGTCCACATTGTGTTCTTACCTGGAGACTTTGGGTATACCGTCTATAAACTGTGACTTGTTGGGTCACGAAGCGTACAAAAAAGGAACTCAATGCTTCCAGCAAGTGGTTTCAACGTTTGGAGAGGATATCTTGTCGGAGTCTGGAGAAGAGATTAATCGGCGGGCGTTGGGTGCTAAAGTTTTCGCTAGTCCTGATGCATTAGCAAAATTAAACGGTATAGTGTGGCCGGAAATCAGAAGACTAATCTTACAGAGAATCCAAAGTCACACCGCCGGTGACACGAAAGCCATTGTATTAGATGCTGCCATTCTATTAGAAGCGAATTGGGATGAACTCTGTCATGACGTTTGGGTTGTGGTAATTCCGAAGGAAGAGGTAAGCTTTTTTTAGTAAATGTATGAGTATGCTGTATTTCAAAATGAAGTAAGAAATGTAGTTAATTAAGAGTTACTTTTAATTAAGAATATGTTTTGTTTGCAAAAATCAGGCAATCAAACGGGTACAAGCCAGAGATAACCTTCCACATGAGGACGCAGAACGGAGGGTACTTTCACAAGTCAGTAATCATGAAAGGGTGAAGCGAGCCACATTCGTCTTTTCCTCATTATGGGAGCATGACTTTACAAGAAGACAAGCTAATAAGGCTTGGTCACAGATTAAGCCTGTTATCGATTCACTGTAAGTATCTACTAATTACATTAACATGTTATATTGTTGACAAGATACAAAAGTGAAAAATTACCAAAGAACTATGTATACATGTATATTAACTTACTTTCAAATTTAAATAGGATCATGATGAGGTTGCATTTTTTTATCTAGAAGTTGTGATTTGTGATACCAAGATTAAAAACTTGCGGTTGGAGTTACTCAGTACTCAGTAAATTTTGCTACGTGTGATAATGGTTGATTAGTATAGCTAATCAGTCTAATGTCAACCTAAATTGTCTTAAAAGAGTTTAACTTTCCACTATGGATTAAAAGTATTCTTTACACGTTCTGGAGTTTAAACTGGAGGGACTAATTTAAACTATTTTTGTAGCAACGTATATAGGTTTTTAAATTAAAGAATAGAATAGTTTATTTAGATAAGTAAGTAAATACTGGTAATGTAGTAAATGTAAGTATATAGGAAAGATATTTTTATTACAAACTGTATGTAGGGATAATTAAGTGTAATCGTATGTAACATTTAGGTAACTAATTACATTCTTATATGACTCTTTTTCTGTCTGCAAATATTCAGACCAGCGAAAAGCATCATCTTTTGATACACTGTTTGCTGTATTGATTGTAATTTCAACCATAATGAAAGTTATGTAGGCATTTCAATAATAATAATTGTCGGCAGTTACTTTAATCACAAGATATTACTAATTCATTTTGTTTAGTTAAATATTACATAACAGAGAATTATGAAAGTCGGTTTAGTCGGCTATACGCAATCATTATTTGTCGGTTATAATTTCCATTACTATGTATCAAAAACAAATAAATCAAATAGATACCTACTACCAATTAGCCATTTCCGTGTACCATTTGCCATACATTTCTATTTCCTTGCATTATTCATATCTCCAAAATCAGAACATCCAAAGTAAGCATTCGGTCTTTATTTATTTAGCTTTTCATATGCGTTATTATTTCCGCGCACATGAAATATGTATCAAGTGAGTTGAGCTATAATTCTATTATATGATAATTAATATGTAGAAGCAGTCGGGTGTACCAGACTAAAAATTAGTCATCCCCCCCTTTTTCTCCTCGTTTCTCAAATGCCATTTTGAAAGTTATACGTATGCAACGGCATTTGTCCTCCTATATAAATTCAGGCATAACCGAAATCTTTTGCGTAGTTGTGTTTGTTTCAAAGGCATCATCACATAATATCCAACTCTCATACGGCTTCCTTGTATTTTTTATTTTGTTTGTACATAAAGTAGCTCCTAGCTCCCCAAAAATGAAACCCGATAACTGCAGTTTTGCCAATTTCGAAAAAGCATACAATGTGAATGAGCAATGCGCAATAATACAACAGGATGTTACATGACGTATTAGTTTGCTCTTTACGTAACACCAGAAAATGAGACTAATAGTCTATGTAAATTTAATTGGAGAAAATATCTCTAGCATATTAGCAATCCATAAGATAAGATCCAGTTATAGGCAAGTACCATAAAGGCAGAAATATATGAATTTACTGACAATGAATGAAAATGTAATCGAGATCAGCGGAAACCGGAAAACATGTGGAAGTAGAATATGAACTATATATACATACTTTCACTGCACTATACCTATATGAGCAGGAGCAGTTATAGTTATTATTACCTGCAGGAATTCACGGAAACTATTTTACACCACCCACAAATACATCGTTTGATTAGTAAGGTAGACAAACAAACCTCTTGACTGTGCTGTACAGGGATGCGTTTGTGGTCGACCTTGACCCAGGACGGGTAAAGCGTCTGAGCAAAAGCAATATAACTAGAGAACAGGAGAAGAAGCTACATATCGTAATGGCCAGATCGAATAAGCAACGACAGCATCTTGCAGTGCCCCATCAGTCGGCCCTTTACCTGTAATAAAGGACCAGTAGTGGAACTAAAAGAAACTATGATTCGGGCCAATGTCAGACTTCCTAGTTTGATGATGCATGGATATATATAGGATTAAGCTACCTAAAATTATTGATGTATACACCTATGTATAGGTATGTAAGATGAGAGGACAAAATAAATGAACTATTTTATTTTACGCACATTATTTTTAAGGTGCATCCGTGTTACATCACACGCGTGTATTTTCGATTTCATTATTTCAAGAATGTTACAAGAATAACTGGTAATTAATTAACTACCCGTTTTATATGTGAAGAATTTTATCATTAAATCATCTACGTACATTTTGATACTATGTAATGTAACATAAGTTCAGACTAGTGTACCTATTCACAATTAAAAGCGGCAGCATTGGTACCATTGTTTCCCTATTTACAGCAGTGATTCAGTCCCACCGTTCTCCCATCGCATCGCTTCTTTCAGGAAGATCTATAATCTACTCTCTAATCATTTTTTTTTGATCTTCAGCAACAACTTACTAATAATGGTGTATTTTTTTTTGCAAAATCAGGAACATGTTTTCTGAGCATCAGCGTGTTGTCATCAACACAAATATCCCCACTTCGCTTGTGATTTTGTCTTGTACAGAAAAGCTTTACAGCTTTCTGATCACTAAACCCAAACCTTTGTTGCACTTTCCGCATACAACGCGTAATGAACAGAAGCCGTCGTAGGACTATCTACTTGTTCCTGAAGAAATACAAGTAACTTTGCAAAACTATTCAATGTTATCTTTTAGTTGCACTCCTACTATTTTGCTTTTTCCTTCCTCAAAGTGTGGTCAAGGCGTCCATTAAAGCCAAATACTAATCTCGCCGACCTTGTCAATCTCCATTGCAAAACAAAACATATAGCCAATAATTTTTGCTATATGCAAAGATCAACTGATATGGCTACTCTACAATTTGGTAAATTAGGCCTTTACAAACGAATGCAATTTCTAATTTGATGTTACCTAATCATGAGTAATCGTATTAAACTTAATGCGCCAGAGACTTTTACTTAATATTTAGGATCTGAAAGGATTGTTGTAGCCAGGCACTGGTGGTGGTGGGTGACCAGCCCGGCCAATTGACGGGTAATTGGATTTATATAAAGGACAAATGCATTCAATGTATGACTCATATGAGGCTGATATGATCGACAAATGTATGTAAAATGACATTGCACATAAGCGTTAGGCAATTCACCTGGAACTTAAAGTATGTATTATGTAACCCCTATCCTGACACGCCCTTGACTTCCAGCATTTTTGTGGGAACCTTTTACAGTATAATCTTTTATCGGTAAAATAAACCATTTAAACCACCTACTTATTTTCAACAACCAATTCAGATTTGTGTTTAAACTAAACTACGAAGTAACGAGGAGCATTTGAATGCTGAAAAATATAAAAATTACTTAACAAGCTGCATATTTCGTGCGAACGCCGATTTATTAACATAATTTATTTATGTACCTAAATTATGATAGTAATAACTAAAAGTATATGATAGTAAACTTCACCTTAAGTATTGTCTGCACGTGAGAAACAATTCTCTGAATTTGCTTGTATGTTTGCTAATGCGTGGAACTTTGAAATAGTTCTGCGAAAATTAAGCCAGTTAGAGCATAGCACAATATAGTCGAAATTATATTCCAGACAGCACAGCGCAAGAACTACAGGCGATTTTGTCTTATCAAATCCAACGCCAAACGCAACTCATACCAATAATTCGATTCTTTACAAAAAAAAGTTCTCATAACTTGTTATTGCTACCAAAATACGTTATGTAAAAATAACTCAAACCCAATTATACCAATATTCACACAAAAATATAGACTTAAAACAAAGTTTTGTTCAGCCAATAATCAAAACCAGTTTAGTTTAAACCAAGTAAATTTTACTCCTACAAGTAAGGTAGGGTACTTTTATGAGTAAAACTACCTTGGTTTAAACTAACACATTTTTTCTTATTATTTCCTTCATGAAATTATTGGGATGGATTGTTTTTGTACGACTCTGCTTTTGATTGGTCATGTCTGGTCTGAATGAAAGCATCATTTTCTAGTAAAAAAGGAATCCTTATTTCGATTAAGATGCAAATGTTCTTCAGAGTAACATTATGTATGTACCTCTTCATTTGTCACCGTCACCATCGACAAAGTTACAATTACAATGTTACTATAGCCTTTTCGCACTTTTGCTTGCTGTTCCTGCTTACCTGTGCTTGATTATGGCGAATATGCGCATAAATGCTGGCGACTTTACGAGGTACACGAAACTTACAGTAAGTAAATTACAGGAAAAAACGCTGACAGACGGAGTTCTCGTCAAGAAAAGAGCAACAATAACGTATCCCATCAGTAATCTCAGCAATCAGTATTAAATGGGCACTAGGACTGATCGCATGCACGTACTCATTGTGTCCATTGTAGTTTTTCATAGTCATCATCTTCGTGCCACTTCTGTTTATGGTGACTTATTGGTGCTCCGCCCGTGACTTAAATAGCTTTCTTTCATCTCCCTTCAGTCTTCTTTCACTGTCCATCAAAGATTCTTCAGTTTGAAGCTTTCTTTTCAGTTTTCTTTCAGTTTCTCTTCAAAAGCTTTGCCTTCGACTTAAGCTTTATTTAGGCTCGTCGCATGTCTAATTACTTCAGAATCAATTTGCATAATATTTTCAAGTGAAATTTGTGAAAGACTCTAAACTTTAAGACAGTGAGGCATTTTTCGCTTTTATGAGATCTCATTTTTGAAACTTGTGATATTGTGAGATTTATCTGGTTGTTACATTTTGCGAGTGCATGCTCCCGGAAAGCGTAAGAGGATTCAGTATATGATAAATTGCTACAAGAAATCGTGGCGAATGTGTAAGAAATTCCTTGAAAAAATTAAACATTTAATTTCGTTTTTTGTTAAATCAAATAAACTGTTTTCAGTGTGATATTTTTTTTAATGTATTTTTTATTAACAAAACAATTTATTGCAGATATATTCTTTGAAATAGGAAGAAAAATAATTTCAAAGTTCTATAAACGATTTTAAACCCAATAATTAGACTCATTGGTGGCCCTACGCAAGTTTGAGCCGTTTTTTAAATCAAGTGATTTATGTGTAGGTGAAGTGATAGAAAGACTGTTTTCGCATAGCCCCCATACATTCGGCATGTATTATAGAGAGAAATGTAGGTCAAATGAAACTGAAAAGGTAGTTTTTCTTGTCATCATCACATCGTCATGAACGCAATGCCACAAGTAGTACCATGATCAGGCAGGATCCTGTCAAGTATAAGATTACTGCATATAACCAGATAAACTAACGATATAAAAATTTACAATTATGTGCTTGTTTATTGCACACCTTAAGGCATATCTACATACACGACTTTCTAGACGAGGAGGAGGGAGGAAATGAGCTAAACTGCAATGCAACGCATGTGAAAGAATGCAAAAGAGTTTTCAGAGTCAGCAATCAATTAGCTCTAATTATTCAAACAAAATACTATGTTTCTAATGACGCTGGTGCATCGCTTGGGAATGTTAAAATAGAATCATAGGGCTTGATTTTTCATTTCCAAAATTCTTTTCAAAAGCTTATCGTTAGCCTCACCTATTTACTTTGACAAAAATAGTTCTTCAACTCTACAGTTGGGCTAGTGTCTGCTTCCTCATTGTCCTCGTGGAAAAATAAAAATGCAGTTGTGTGCCATTTCTTCAACTCAAGCGGTGAAGTGCATTCACAATGAGCCATGCAAGCATGCAAACAAATAATTTGCAAAAGTTTACATGATGCAGATGAAGCAATAACGAAAAAAGCAACAATGGCAAAGTGAGCTGTTTTGGTTTGATTCTATCCCTGACTCACTTTATCATTATTTGCGCCTTGCGACGGACGGACGACAAAATGCTCTTGTCCCTTGCAAAAGAAGGCAAAAAATTCTCATTCTCAGGTTGCAATGCAATTCTGTTGCAAAGACCATGAGAATTGCTGAGGTAAACAGGGGTGGTAGTATGGTGATAGGCTAACAAAACCTCTGCCTCCTCAATAGGTAATCCTTACTTTTATGACGACAATCCTTTTGATTGATACCCATAATAAGAAGCCGAGAGTTTTAACAATGTTTCAAAAAAAATTTGAGAGAGCTTTTATTAAACCGTGATATGAAAGGTCTACAGGCGGAATTGCCAGACTTGATTTTTTGCTGTTATATTTGATATTTATAACGACATGGGAGAAGAGAGAAAAGAGCAAGACCTCACAAAATATAATCCTCCAAATATCTTGCGTATATCTTAAAGGTAAAATGAGATGGAGGATGTCATGCAAAAAATTGCGAGAGAACTGCCGCTATTCGTAATTTATTGCAAAGGCAAGGGAATTTCGAGCAGCAATTGTAAAGCACACACATTGCAAATTGCAATAGAGTGGATGAAGAACTAACAGTACTTTTTAACGATTCCTCACCGCAGCAGCTCGCAAAGGACAACACAATGTTTGCATTGGATTGCAAGCGCCTTTACGTTTATTGCGAGTGAAGACGCTAGGGTTGATGATGATGGATCGAGAGTGACCTAATTACACGGTTTCTTTTGGGTTTAGTAGATTTCTAGGTCCTTAAAAGTAAGAGTTTTTCCTGTCGTCTTCGCTGCCGATTTTTGATATAGACAAGCAAGAAGAAAGGGCGGTAGTAAGACCAGTTTTGATGCATATAAAGTGCCGTAAGGGTATAGTCACGTAGTCACATATTTGCAAATAGTGAAATTCCTCTTCCCTTAAATTCTCACTAAGCCCTTCGCACGACGGATTTTCTTTTTACTGTTGGCTTTAATCGGATGGTTTGACAGGATGATGATAATGCAACGATTTCATTGGATATAAAAGTGCACCGGTATAACTTGCTGAAAATGATAAAATGTGATTGACTACAAATTAGTTGCATGTGTTCGCGATATCGCGATGTAACAGTACAGTGTAGAATTGCGTTATTCATATTTTTTTCTTCCACCTTTTTTAAAAGGAATGGAGAAACCTTAGTCGTATTTTGTTTTTCAATGTTATTTCTAATCATAATTTAATTTCTAACACAATACGATAAAATGGGGCAACGAGATAATAATTTTAAACGTATGATGTTAGGGAAAACAATTTGTTAGGGGCCATCTCTCTAAACTGTAATCTCGTCTAAATAACTTTTCTTCTTGAATTTCAGGGGACTGCTTGCCCAATCTTAAATTAATCGAGACAAAAAAGGATCAACCCATTATTGGCTTGGCGTTAGTTTTCACACACAGGCTTCGGGATGATGGTGGGACACTGCCAATCTCAATCCCACCGCCACCATCACCCGCACTATATTCATAGGAGTGTTAGTGAAACATCCAGGGATGAGCAATTTCCGAGCGGTGGTGGTAGAAGTAGCGCCAGCAACAATGGTTCCTCCTCTGACTATTCCCTGGCAATGTCCTCCGAAGTGGGGGAACGGTCAACGCTTCACCAGTCTACCTCCAGTTTACTAGACAATATCGAAAGGAGAACTCAGAGGACTTACCGTTATGGCATTGGACTCGTTTGTATTGGGGCAACCTTAAACTGGCTAGGTTTTGCTCAGGTATACGTACGTAACTCACCAATTAGTTTGCTGTTGACTACATATGACTTTATTTTATGTTAATAATTATTAGTAACAATTTACATTTATGATTAAACTCTTTGCTATTGTGAGAAAATGTTTTTTCTTCTGTTCCCAATCTAACCAGGGGACAACCTACCATATAGATCCTTTGAGATACTTGGGAGTGGCGTGTGTCCTCACCGGCTCGTTTTGCGTTTGTATTTCCATGTGCCGATGGCTTGGGAGACCGATCTCCGTTTCAAGTCATCATGTCACCAGTCATCTTGAAGTAACCCTGTTTTCCCGGAATATTTTTTTTGAATTATGTACTAATGTTGAAAACCCCTCTCACTTTATTACTTTTGTTATTGCGATTTCTAATTAAATCCTTGGAATAGGAGGAGCGCTCAAACGGGGATGTTCATGTGATAAACGTCGCTGTGCCAATGTACGTTCCTTCCCTGCAGGAGGAGTATCGACCCACGAAGCCACCAGACTATGAGCAAATCGTAACTGGAGAGCCTCCTCCATACGACGAAGCAATAAAATTAAGTCCTGGAGCATTTTTTGAGCTTCCAACTCCAGTAGGTGGTATTGGAGGGATATCTGTGGAAGTGGGAGGGCATTTATACACGCCTCACTTGACCTCATCATCACATTGTCAGACTTCGCCTAGTCACAACCATAGCCACTCCACAGCAACTGGGGACTTGACACGAGCTCTTTTACTCGACCACGACCATCAGGATAGTATGAGCAACTGTGAAGCTAACGTTGTACAGGCAGAAATGGACGACAGAACGCCAATTCCTCCAAGTAATCTCACTCCACGACGCATTTTACCCATTCTGGGGAGAAGTGACACGGGAGGAAGTGATCCTCCTCCGGCATATGAGCCTAGTCCTAGGCCAAGCATTAGTTCCTGCTCTAGTAGCACTCCATTAATACCCACCTCAACAGCCCGATTCGAATTACCCCCCAGTTTTAGTGTCCGACGTATGTTTGGAGGAGTAAGTTCCAGTAGGCTGTCTGAATCTCCGAATGGCTCCCCAGTTAGAAGACGGGAGCAGCAGCATCTTGCCAATCATTTAAATCAGCATTTACAAGAACAAGTTATCAATGAGGACGCTATGTTCTATGCGGAACCGCAGCAGGAGCTGCGACTACCACAAACTTTTATTATCTCAAGTGCGCCTCAGCCAGAGCAGAATAGTGAAACTAATGATCAAAATACGATTGCGAATGGTTAATAATACTGTGCAGCATTTTCCTTTGACCGTGACCTTTGCACTCGATCTTATATAGAACCTATATAGTATAAACATCCATTTTGTATGGATCGTATTTTTAATATATTTTGCTGTTAGTCAAAACGTCAGAAGATTGCATGTTATTTTGGTGCTGTTGATCCGTTTACTATGCTGGATGATTGATTATGAATGGCAGAAATATGTTTTATGCATTTAAGAGACCTTTTATGCATGTTTGTACAAAACTACTTAAATGTTTATAGTCTCCATCTTAAAACCTAACATTCCTTTACCTCATCATGATAAAGGAATATCTACGTAATTTAAATACTTATAAAAAACAAGTTGTGATTGACATGATAATATTTATGTGTATATATAACCTGTATGATATTGTATAATACTGTCTGAATTTACAATAATTAAGTGAAAGGGAACTACTGTATAGTGTCGGGTAATTTGAGCTAGCTATGCAAATCAAATGATAAGATATGGACCTACTCATAGCATGTCTCATTTTCCCTACTTGAACAAAATGAAATGAAGTGTTTTTTTTTTGGAAAACAAAAATGAATTGATTTTTTTTTTTTGGATGCGGTGGTGAGTGGAAATGGAAATGTTTTTTTTGTAATGAGAAAAGGAAAACAAACTTTGCGTAAATTACTGGATACAAATACTACAAGAGATTTTTTTAACTGAATGAAGTTACGAAGAGTTTTATTTTGAAGGGAAAGACCAAATTAGAATAATTGAAAACTGATAAGATAAGATACGCGCATGGTCTTACAGAGTAACTCCTCTGTGAGGAGAACTTCTGTGCCATGAAAAAAATGTTTTTTTTTGTTACCCAAGTTGAATGGCGTTGGTGGTGATGATGATGAGGATTTAAGGTGATGATTCCACCCGGAGTCCAACCACCCCAGAGTCAGGAACAACACCCTCCCCCACCTCCGATCCCACCCCGATGCCTCCACCTCCATTATATCTCCACCCAGAAAACTTTCCACCCAATACCCAACCATTTCTCGTCCCATGTTGCCCCAAAATATATTAATGAATCTCCGTAAAGTTTTACTTTAAAAAAATATTTCTTAACTAAAAATACAGAGAGAAAAATCAAGACAACAGACAAAAAATTACTGAACATCGATTGACAATTTTAGGAGGTATTTATAACCTCTCCAATGACCCACAATCATTTTTTTAACAAGCGTAAGTATACAAAATCACCTTCATGCATTTTTATCATCGTTACATTTTCTTTTTTTTTTTACAAAAAAGTTATTTTTAGATTTTTTTTCCTTAAAAAAAATGCATAATTAAATTTACATAGCATAAATAATTTTCTGGAGTGGCATACGTGGTATGACACTACAGTGTAGAGTGCACTCTTTTAATTGGTACAATATTCAATTATTGATTGCCCAATTTTTGGTTTTCAATATCATCACGCGAGGATCCCACATAAATTTGTCATTCACCGGTATTTCTGTCTTCAGCCATGCATTCATGTGACAATGTGACACATCGGCATCTAATGTCTCACAATGTCAGTTAATGCTAGTACTCCTCCAACTAGTAATTTATAGACACACAAATGACATATATCTCTATAAATCAGAAATGCTTTTTATTTGCGTTAAAATTATTCCCAATTCCCGGAGAATCCATTAAAGATTAAGAAAAACTGATTTAACATATACACAGACTATCTTTAAAAAATCCCACGTGTACCTACTTTCAACAACGCACAATTTACCACATTCCTGCAACGTTGAAATGGTAAACATGCGTCAGGATGAACGACCTCGTCGCAGTGCTTGGAATTTTTTTATAACATACATATACGGAATCCTAAAAAAATCCGTTCTAAACTATATCTTGCTGGCCCATTTTACAATACGAAATCCTTCCTTCCTGTCCTGAGTATTTCAGATACATACAAACTTAGGTATAAAGCACCCACCGCAGCATCAACAATATAATGGCAAACGATTGTTTCTAATTTTTAAACAAATTCTATATACTATTCTACTTTTGCACGAAAAAGGAATTAAAAAACTTTCTGTTCAAAACACAACAATTTTATTTCGCAGTAAAGCCTCCCATCCCATCTACCTGCTGCCGCACCACCGGACGGAGTCTCCTTCATTTCCTCAGACATTTTTATGTGACCAGTTTCACTCAACGCATATTTTTCGTTGCTCGTTCACATTGCATAAAAATGCGGTACACATATCCTTTTCGAAATGAAAAAAAAATCATGGTAATGATGCCTTAAGGCAAGTGAAACCAAAACAATCCTATGCAAGGGAGATAATCCATCTCTGTAGCATACCAGAACACAGTAGTCCTCGTGTAACCAGACATCGAAGAAGAATGCCAGCCTCGTCTCTACTCCACAGCCGAGTCCAATCCAAATAATCAAGAAGAAGAACAGCTACATTGTAAACGGTTCATCTTTTACAGCACCAGCAGCGCAGCGTTTGTAAAACACTCCCCATCCCATTCAACGGAGAATGAGAAGAGTCAAACAGGATTATCATGTCATGATGAGGATGATGCTTCCCTTCAATAAAACTAAACAAAAATCGTTTCGTTGCGACGCAATCCTTTCGTTTTTTGCAGAGTATCTCATTTTCAAAAACTACCTATTCACGATTTCTACATGCCAGTATGGCTCTAACTCTAATGCAAGTTAAGTCAAGTAAATGACGACACGATGTCTTTCCAATTTCAGGATGTGGTTCGGTGTATCTTGTGTTGTTCTCAAGGAAAATGATTGTATCTTCAAGAAAAAAACTCATGACATCATCACCTTCATCACCAGACCAAGGAAATTATTTCATTCAGTTGATATCTATGAGGCAGGCTATAGGCAATGTTATTTTGAATCCATTTGGTAGGCATGTTTCAAAAAAATAAAAAAAAAATATGTATGCTTATACGCTACTTTTCCTTTACTACATCAAGCCATCTATGTAGGTATATTTATCTTTTTTATGTGCAAGACGCCTACTGCCTTCTTCTTCAGAACATGTTTTAGAGAATTACACACTTACCTACATTATTTTGTCTTAACATTCATATCCCATGCAAATGTTTACATGTAGCAGAGAGGAGAAATGAAAGTTATTGTTGAATGCGTTGCGTTTGATTTCCTTTTTCTGTTACATCTTCCTTCACTCGCTTTGCTGAAAGTACATTATCATTATATTATATTCTTTCCCTTTGATTTCATTTCAGTAGTGACCGGATCATCCTCAGTTGTAGAGTGAGATTTACAAAAAAAAAAACAAGTGTTTTAGAAAGGTATGATATCCCACTGCCCCACCAGTTTTACCGTTTTATTCAATTAATAATTCGTACTAATTATAATTAGAGGGAGGGAGATTACAATCAGCCTGAAAATATATTTCCCAGAGAGGGGAGAAAAAATCAAAACTTTTATTTCAGTGTTGATTGCCAGCTTTTTCCCTATTATTAATATTAGAAATTAGCAAATACAAAATACAGTTTAGGTATTTTATAATCAGAGCAGAGAAAGCATTTCAGAACTTATTGGATTTTTTTTAAAAGAAGCAAAAAAAACTTTTAACTTTTCAGCATTCACCTGTAACTCATCATTTTGATAAATAAGTGAAAGATTCACAGCCTGATAAAGAGGAAGGAGCCACCAACCATCCGAAGCCAAAATGCCTTTTACGTGTTCCGATATTTTCAAAATCATCCTTGCCATCATCCTCCCACCAATTGGGGTCTTGATTGAGAAAGGATGTGGAGTTGATCTGTTGATCAACATTGCTCTTACTCTGCTTGGATACATTCCAGGGATCATCCATGCCCTGTATATTATTCTAAAATACTGAGGGACCTCTCCAAGTGTAAATTAGGAGGAGAATGATGGAGTTGTTTATATATTGGATTCGGCTAAAAATTGGTAAGTAAAATATACAAGGAAAATTTATCGGGATTTTTTTTGAAGACTAGATTTTTTGTGGAAATTTTAGTTGTACTATTGTCAATTCACCCCAATTGTAAACATAAAAATTTAAAAAATAGTTAGTCTGTATGTATGTATGTATGTAGATGTTTTTGGATACGAGAATAGTAGACTGCTCACTGGCCCATATTATGTCATTTCTATCTTGAGAACATGAGTGATGAATGATGATGTTATTGAATGAGATGAGGTGCTGTCACGTCCAGCTTTGGTACGGTCAGGTATTCTAATGGCAAGCTACTATGTTTTTGTTGCCCAAATCGCAATATGTTCTCATTTCGCAAAAAAAAAACAAGTTATTAGTAAGATGCCATCACATATACATTTGAAAGTGAGTCATCATCACTATTGGGCTGTTTTCATAGGTATATACATGTACACTATGTGGCGCTATGCATGCAGGTGTTCTCTGTTATGTACGTTTGACTGTTTTGGATAGACAAGAACAAAAGTTGTCGAGAATTAAATTAGTTAAAATGTAAGGATTTGAGTTGAAAATTAATTAGCAATTTATAAGAAGCTTTCGATTTGTCAACAATTATAAAAAAGGCAGATAGACAGTGATCAATGATCACTTCATATTGTAAATAATTATTCGGAAATTCTTGAAAGAAAGAATACTCCACAAGGCATGTAAAAGGATCTGTAGAAAATACTGACAGAGCGAGCAAAGCCAATAATAAGGAAAATGAGCTAGTAAAGAAATAGAAAGAGTAATTAATGCTAACGTTTCCGTCTTCATGGGGCTTTGCACAGATTTAACCCATCATTTCAAGTAATTTGCACCGTACTGTGAATTGTCTCCTGCACATAAAAAGGTTTAAATACATATGACATGACACTCTAAAAGTAACTTCCCTGCCTATGAAGAATGCAAATTGAGTCAATTAACAAAATTAATTTCATTTTACTAATCATACTTGCTAATGGCATGAAATTCTGTGTGTATATTCTTTGGCAGGAAAGCGAAGTGGAGGGAAGTAAACAGTAACCGTTTGTGTAGATACGAGTTTCAAGATTAGAAACCTAAGTATGGTCCTTCAAAGTTGATGCTGTGACAAACAGCTATTAAATTAATTATCTCCGAAATTTGCATAGGCTTAAGAAAAGATATATTATCAACTTATGTGTACTTATGTGTACTCTGATGGCT
Organism: Lepidocyrtus violaceus; assembly: GCA_034696905.1. NCBI lineage: Eukaryota > Metazoa > Arthropoda > Collembola > Entomobryomorpha > Entomobryidae > Lepidocyrtus > Lepidocyrtus violaceus. The sequence continues at coordinate 234 of JAQGAI010000094.1, read as the reverse complement.
TAAGATATTCAGATGATTCATACTTTTTTTAAAGCGAATATATGATTATAATGGTTCCAGCCAAACATTAACGCAAATATAAAGCAAACAAAGGAGGAGGGAGGCCAACCCAGCCATTTGTAATTTAACTTTGTAAATCATAAAAATGTTGTATGAGTTGATGTTAATATGTAGTTAGTTAGTCAAAGGTTTTAATACGAGATAGATAACGGTTGCAGCCTACAAACAACATTC
>JAQGAI010000093.1:0-28322 GCA_034696905.1 Lepidocyrtus violaceus | reverse complement strand
GAGAGAGTGAGCAAGACAGGAACATTTTGCAACAAAGAGTTTTTTTTACCGAGTGTTGAGGAGAGGCTGCTCTAGCTCTAGCCGGCCTGAATTTTCTCACGTGTTTGGGCATGAGGCTTTAGGAGCAGTTTTATTTCCAGCAGATTCATCTTACACTCTTTGTGAAGAAGCTCATCTGTCTTACTTTCTCATCATCACCCACCCATACAGACATCCGATCCGCCGGAGCAGTATTTAATTTCAATGATCTTTAAAGCAATGCCCGATTAGTAACTAAAAAAAAGTTACATGGTACTTTTTCTATATAGATGATTTTTTTTTTACAATTATGAGTTGCAGTTTTCCCCTTCCAAGTAAAGTAATGGATCAGTTGATAAAGCTAAATGTGCCACATAGTGTATAAGCCTACACATAATATGATCCCGCTGCTGCGCTGCCTTTCTTAATTATTGTGGAGCATTGTGAGACTAGCCGACGTAAAATAAATTAACGTTTCATTCGTTTTTTAAAGACAACATACAGACAACCATCTCATTATGCTATATCCAGAACAGAAACATTTATTTGAATGATATCATGATAAAATAATATGTAACTTAATTCACCTAATTACTATTAATCATTATATTGTTCATCCAGTACATGCCAGTTTCTGTTTTTATCAATTCCATTCCAACTTGATTGATTCATGTACAAATACAATCGCTCTTTATTGAAAGTAACGAAAAATTAAGCGCATGCCAATTCCAAGTTTTGCTTACCTAGGTGTAAGCCATGTCTGCCCTTTGCCCCTAATTTATACACTTGGTGAAAGGATATTCATGGACTATGGACGTAATTGCTAAATATTATTATTATTGTTGTTGTTAACAGGATGCTATATATAGGATAGGATGCTGTAAAGCGAATTTAATACATGGCATCGTTGGCTAAAATTCTGCTATAAAATATAAAAGGCATACCTTTATAATAACTCTTTTTTATTTACACCATAATAAAAAATTTAAATAAATATAATACTACTGAATATGGTCAGAAAGAAGTTAGGAAAGAGTACAAACTGTAAACTTTCCTGTTTTTTGCTTCTCCTTCTTGTTTCATCCAATCTACGACATGGCTATGGAAATCTTGTAAGTCATTGCCTTCATCGAAAAAAAATGTGATAAGGTTCATGAGGATCAAGTCAGACCAAATTGACGATTATACGAGAGAGAAAGAGAGAGAGAGAGAGAGAGAGAGAGAGATAGACATGGGGACAGTGGAGTGGAGAAGACGTTAAGTAATGGAAACTAATTAACTTGTGTCTGGAGTTCAGTGTGCATTATAGTTCCTAATAAAAAAATTGTCTTTTAGATATAGAAATAGAAGTACTTCTATTTCATTTATCAGAGAAAATGAAGAAGGGTATACGATGAAAGTTTATAGCAACATATTTATTTTTCCAATGAAATAATATGATATGTTATGCATATCAAAATTTTCTGTTAGATTTCAACGTGAAACTCACCTTTCGGTCAATAAATGTGGACGCAAGCAACTGATGATATGATGTAAAGGCATGTACAAGCGAAGCAACTAATTCAAGCAAGAATCATGACTTCATGCCCAACTACTTCACTGGATAGAAAAAACTTCCAGTTTTAAAGAAATTATGCCTCTATATATATGCCAAGAAGTAATATAAGTTATAGTTATACATGTGCTAACTACTTTTTTAGTGATGATGGATGGAAATGATAAGAGATATATAGCTAGTGTAATGGGAAATGACACGACGGGTGTGCCATTATTATTATTGTTGTTTTGTCCCCATTTATTTATGTAGATGAAAATAAGGAATCCCTTCCCTTCTATACTCCAATAAACAGTTTTAGCATTAAGTGGACATGGAGTGGCCTAATGTCTTGTCTGGAGTTTCACACTTTTACTCTGACGCTAGTCAGATCGACTTCTTCAGTCAGTCATGTCGGTCAATTAGCTCATTCATTTCAAACTTTAGTCTATGCGCATAGTTATTTGGCTGGGGATGAGTTAGTTAGTTGAGTAAATTATCATCCTCAACTTTAGCAATTGGCATGGAATAATTTATATTACAAAAAAAGAAAAAGGTGAAAGCTCAAATAAGAAATTGAGTTTTCCGACTTCGTGAATTAGAAGCGGTGACTGACGTTGACGGAAGTGGTATAATTGTTGACTGTCGGAAGCAAATAGATGCCACTGAAAGTATCTTAAGATAAATCGTTCTCAATCTGGAGTCCCACACAAAAGTCATTCAACATGGAGTATAAAAGGAAGCGATTGCTATCTTTTCTGATTGTCGGAGGATATTTGTTTCTTGGGGGATGTGAATATGGTAAGAAGTTTGGAACACGAAATATTTTAGTAAAAACCGAGTGAATTTTGTGAATTTGACAACAATTTAACAAGTTTTAAAATTACGCTATAATTTCCCATTCTGTTCTAATGTTTAGCTGTCATTTTGCCAACCTGCTTATCTTATTTGAAACGACTGGGGGCTACCAATGAATACTGGCTTGGTTTTACCGTATCCGGTAAGGTTTATTAATCAATGATCCATACAGAAACGAAGGAACAGGCTATATGTAGTTATTATTGAAGTAAAGAAAGTGATATGATGGATTATTTCCTTTGTTCTATTTTCCAGCGTACAGCTTCTCCGCTGCCATTTCTGGAATCATTGGTGGCCGGCTGTCGGATGTTTATGAGCATCACACAAAGACAATCGCCATGGTATCCATTGTATTGATGATTTTTGGAAGTCTTCAGTACACGATTGGGATCAGTGTTTGGAATGTGTTAGTATCCAGATTGATATGCGGTAAACGAGCAGTGGCATTAAAAAACATTTTGAAATGGAACAAAGTTCTTAACTGAATTGTAAGTTTGCATTTCCCCAATTATCATTTTTGCAGGGTGTGGCACCGCTGCTGGAAGTGCAATGCTTGCTGAAGTTTGCCGAGTTACAGCAGTCGAAGTATGCACTATTTGAAGAAAAAAGTTTTTGTTTAATGCAAATCCCTTAATTAAATGCAAATAGTATGATTTCGTAAATTGTACACCATTCAAAAGTATCCGTTATATGTCCTGCAGGAACGAACCCCGATTTTAGCCATTTGCAACGCCACCCGACAATTGGGAATTCTAGTTGGCCCAGTCTTTCAACTGATTCTGACCTATTTTCACTTTACAATTTGGGGATTTGAGGTTGACCCTTTGAATGCGCCTGGAATTTTTATGGCGGCGCTGTGGGCAGTATTCTCTGTTCTCACGTACTTCATGTTTTACAACCTGTCTGCAGAACTGAAGGCTTTCAAACGGCAGCAGCGAAGAAATAATCTTCCTCCTGTAGTTCAACACTCTCTCATGCGAGCAGGACCTGGCTCAGGTAATTATCTAAATTCATTATTAATTATAACATTCAATCAATTATTTAGAAATAAATTTACATGTAAATCTAAATAGCAAGTAGCAGATCACCCCCACAGCCCCAAACATCTCCGATTTCGGAAGAGTCCCCAAGGATTCCAGAGTCTGGTCCTTCATTGGGACATCAACTGACGGCGGCACGAGCTATTTCAGAATGGGGCTTGGACGCCTCCGGAGGCCATGCTTATGGAAGCCAAAGTGGAGTGGAAAGTAGTGTGGCTCAGAGTCAAGTTAGAAGACAAAGACTGCTGTCGGTCAGCGAACGTTTCCTTAACAGCTTGGCTCAATCTGGATACAAATCCACGACTGGGCAAATTAGTTTGTTGGATGCGAGCGGCTATTCGGTTGCAGACAGAAGCTATTTGTCTGGTATGCTCCATTAAGAAGTTCATTATAAAATTTGTGAATTAGTGTTTAAAAAAATTAATTCCCTCCAAATTATTTTCTGTCAATTTGCAGAATTTTTGACTGACTACTTTGTTCTGATGCTGTCCATGGTATTCACACTATTTTTCTGTCAAGTCGGTGTGGAGGTAATAATAATTCTGGCAAATGTATATAACATACGACGCATACTTTGTTCTAATGGAACATTAAAAAAAATTCCATTTATCCTTTTCTCTATAGACTGTGGTTCCCGTCGTGATGCAAGATTACTTTGGTTACGGTGAATTCGAGAACTCGTTGGTTTACATGGCGGGTGGGGCTGAGGCACTGGTTGTTTTCTTCTCCGTGGCCCTGATCAGTCGTTACGTTCGGGATACTAATCTGATGATCATCGGATGGGTGACTCTTACCTTGGCACATATTTGGCTGATCGTGTTCCTCCCTCAGTTCCAAGCTGAAGGGACTGGATCCGTTCTTGAGGTCTCGCTATTCATGATTGGCCTTGTCATGCTGTACTTTGGTTATGCAGGTAACAGAAGAATTCAGTATGACACTTCCTTCGGTACACTTAATAAATACTGAGAGTTCTTTTGTACCCGTTTTAATTTTTAGTTTCATCCGTCGCCAATACCGGATTGTTTTCAAAATGTTTGAGTGCAAATACCCAAGGTAAATATTCTCAAAATTCGTTAGCCAATGATATCTTTTTGCATACACACCTATATGTATTTATGTCTCGTTTCCAGGCCTGGGTCAAGGTTTGCGAAGAATGGTATCCTACTTGGGACTAATCTTTGGACCCACGTGGGCGGGAGCTACGGTTCGGAAACCCTATAGATTTTTGGGCGTCCCACTTGGAATTGTTACGCTTCATGCTGTAAGTAAAACTAAAACTCTTGACAAGCTTCCTTTCAAACCGAAAATTTAAATTTCATAATATAATACATTTGTTCTATTCCTTCCCATCTTCTTTTGTAAATTATTATTACGTAGATGATGCTGTTAGCCAGCTTTAGAGATCTACGGGCAGTAGAAAACCAGCACCGAGAGTCCGCACAAAACAGTTCAGAGCGGCGAGAAGAGGACGAGGAGCGACGCCCACTACTAAGATGATCATCTCATCATCATCTTATCTCTCCACAGGTCAGTGACGAACGATCATCAATATCTCACCTTTTCGTGAAAATTATTCGCAAATAATCCCATTAATCTCAGTTGATTACTTCCCATTACGATATTTAGAACCATTTTTTGACACGCTCTCTCTCTCTCATTTGATTTTACAGCTTTTTTTTTGTAAATAACTTTCTGCACCCATAGATATCCCACCTTGATCAATTGATGTGCCTCTGCCTTCCATGAAGATAATAACGTGATATAGTGCAAGTAGCCAATGAGAGTACTCTCGTTAACTTATTGATTTTTATATAGCTAATTAAATAACTTTAAACAGTTTGAATCCCAATGAAAAAATTGTATGACCATCATTAGACTCCAGAAGCGATAGATGAAGGCTTTAATGTGCTATTATAATCTCACAGCTAAAACAAATTAATGGCATGTCATGATTGACTCATTGACATGGTAGGATTGATTATTGATTACAAGTGTCAACTTATCTGTTAGATATTTTGTTTAGATGACTTTTTTGTTTACTTGTTTACTCCAAAGTTTAACGTTTGTGGAGATAAAAATAAAGAAAACTCAAAAATATTCCATGATGAAAAAAAAATGTCCATGAACCTTGAGTGATTGAATGATATGGATGACTCTCCAGCGGAAAAAAATGTTTTCATGTACCTAATGCACTCACCCATACATCAGCTCACATATTCGCTTGATACTTTATGCACATGGAATGAGACCTGGATGAAAAAACATGACCATGACCATGACCACGGACATTCGACATGATCTGACTGATGATGTTGCACATAGGTATGTTGACTTGATAGACATTTTAAATATCCGCCAATAATTTGAACCCTGAACGAAATTCATCTTGTAATATAACGCATATTTATATGTATCGTTTTTTATTCAATTACATTTACGATTGATTATCAGAAGAGGATAGAATATCTTAGTTAATTAAAACGAGCATATGTATACTATTATCTGATTATCATCAAGTGCTATATAAAATTACTTACAAATAGCTTATAAAATTTAAATTACAAACTTTATGAGGATGCTCGTAAACGAAACTCTGTACAGAAATCACTCATTTCATTTTCTTTTTCGTCTAATATTTTCTATATTTTTAACAGCTCTTCTTGGCAAGATTTTAATGATTCTTGAATCTTAATTAGCACTCACTAACTACTCGTGTCACAACATTAGGTTAGTTTTTTCTAGCTAACTTAACTCACAATCCAGAAAACGATGCTGTTTTTCTGTCACGCACAACCGGGGTCACACAAATGAGGCGAGGAGTTCTTGAAAGCGGTGAAAGAAAGGTTATTTTTTTTAAAGAAAATGAGAGGAGCTTTGTAAATCGTTGTAAGTTTAATGTATGTATCGTTTTTATTGTAATCATATTGCAGAAGAAAAAACACATCAGATTGACATAATATGATTGAATTGGATTAATAAATGATTGAGTCACAACACATGCTGACAGATACTTAACGTTACCATGATATAATATAATATATGTATATATTATGTACATTAACCTATAGACATTAATATTAATAATAATAAAATATAATTATTAGACTAAATTGATTTCGATGAGAGATTGTTTGTTTTAGTTGTCGTCCATCATAACAATTTTCCATTGGCGGTAAAAACAGGTTTATCTGGGAGGAGAAAATTGTTTCCAAGCCAGTTTGGTGAAAGTCCACTCGCATTTTCATGAAAACTCTTCCGCTGTACAAGCTTTCCACTCAACCCCGCACTTTTTACTTTTCACACACAAGTCTGACACAGTTCCATACACGTTTATAAGGAGTAGTTTTTTTAGGCTACAACTTTTACATTAGTACCTAGTATATCTATATATTTCTTTATATTAGTTCTGAACTGGATAAAAGATTGAAAAAAAAAATGATTAGAAAAGAGCCATTTTTTTGTCCTCTGAAACAAAAATGAACATCATAATAGCAAAATACAAATGAGTTAGTCAATGTAGTTTACAGTTGAAATCCAAAACAGAATTAGTTCTAATTAATTGTAATGAGACAGCTCTCCATAGCTTATACAAAGTATGGAGAGGAACTCAACATGGATTGGATTGGATTATTTTTGTTTGTTTAAACTCGAGTAATAAAATAATTAGCTATATCTACGTAAGAACTATAATATATATGTATCTTTCTTTCTTTCTATGTAATATCATGTAACATCATTATCATCATTGTCGTCTTAATCCAAATATACATATATCAACTTACGGGTATAATAGGTAGGTATATTTATATAATGGTTTTCAACGTTGATCATCATGTTATTTTGTTTACCCTATTATCGATATATTTACTAATATAACAAATTTTTCTCTCCTAATTATTGTTATCATTATGGATATTGTATTTTAAATGTAAACTGATTATCTTGTACATTTTTCTTGTCACTTTCTGTTACATTGTTTTATATTCACATTCATATATATATCTTGTCTTGACCTCCAGTAACGACCTTTCATCTGCTGTATTTAACACATGATATAGTAAAATAGTTTTTTAAGTCAATTTAAGGACGCATCCAGATGTCTCAGTTTAGGTTTACATGCAACTTCACAGTTAAATTCATTTACCTACTAAGCTTCCGTCATCACTTGGAAACTTGGAAAAGGAAACGAACATGAGAAATTTACCTCTAAGCTTTTTTAATATCAGCTTTCACACTAGTTTTTTTTTACAACTCCAGTTAGTTCACACATACACGCCGCCTTAAACATAATTCATATAGGTTAGCAATGATAACTGTAATTTAATTAGTTAATAATGATACTAAATATTTAAAGTTTTCTACAACTATGTATGTATAACATTTCATTATCATGATGAAAGGGAAACTATAATTATTTGAAGATAAATGTACAGGAGCATGCATGCATGGATGCAACAAATGGGACTTACTTAACTAAATACTTATGTATAATTATGTACAGTTTTGTAGTATATCATCTAAACAAGCAAAATATTTCTATGGACTACCTCTACTTAATTAATATCGATACCGCGATACATGGGTCGAAAGACTGAGTTTCGTTGAAAAATAACCGCGTTGATTCATAATGTTCTTTTTTTTAGAATTTAACTGACGAGTATAATATTATGCAATAGTACTAGTTATAGTCTTAAATCTTACTGAAACTTAAATCCTGTATGGAGGAGCCTAACAGGGCTGAATTGTTTAAGTGTTTCCTTATAAAATTTAATAGAAAAGGACTTTACTGTTTGTTTGTATGTAACTGCGATATAAATTCATCTCTCATTCCACATAGCAAAACTTCTGTACAAGATTCTCTTTTCTAGAACCGCCCCACTCACATTCTCTCTTACGTAATAATAATCACAATTTTTTCCTTCATTCACGTTATTTTTTTTACGTATTTTTCATTACGCATTATCACGGATCCAGGATGTTGGTTCGGAGGGTCAAAAGTTGTATCCCTCCATAAAAAAACTATCCTGTCATTTTACACACAAATTGTGGTGCATTCACACTTTCTTCGTAATTTTTAAATAAGAAACTTAAACAAAAACCTCATCCTAAAGAACCTAATCATTGTTTTGTTACGGAGGATAATCAATAAAGACAAATTAATGAATAATAATAATAATAATAATCCGGTCAGAATAAAAAGAAAGTTATAGTTTTTTTTATCCTTATCAGACACAACACCGGGAGGGATGACTGTTTCTTTTCAACTCTGGAATTTTTAGACGTAGTTGCCTCTCTAGAAAAAAAATATTTTTAGCTGTGGCACGAAGGCTTATTTGCTTTAAAAAAAATCTGGATAATATATACCTAATAATAATGTAAGGCTAGCAAGTAAATGTATTTAACTAAAAATTGGATTAACTTAATGAAAGGGGTAGTAAAAAAAATGTAAACGGTAAGGACGAAAGAGCATAATCACTATTTCTTTTAATGAATAGTTTAAAAATGACTTGATAACGCATTCATCAGGAAAACGTCCTCACACCACTCTTAAGACTTGTTTGTAAAAAGAATGTTGATAATTGGAGGATAATATAAATGGGAAGTCATTTGTTCATCCAAGCAAAACTACTTTGTTTCGAGTAACTGTTAAAAAAACGTTCATCTGCATTCATACATCCATATTTCCATTTGTATCATTGTTACTAAAAAAAATATGAGTAGCAAATTACAGTTATCAAAAAATTGTTACTACACTGGTTGCCGGTGAGTTGTCTAGCCTTCTATTATTTTGTATAACGTATGACATAACTTGTGCGATTATCCTCCTTCTCCTTGTGGTTTGAAATTACTAATCTATTGAATAAGTTTCGTGTAATCTTAATCTTCGTTTTTTATGTTTGGAGGGGGGATGGAATAAAATGGGTATACTCTCTCCATCATGCAACTACTATTGGGTAGTGATGATCTTGCTAGATTTTGGAAGGTTCAAGATCGAAAAAAAATACTTTCGTATAAGTATTTTTATATTTTTAATTGTTACAGTGATGTAGGTTGGAGTATCCATGGATGAATAATCTAATCTTCCTCCTTTGATTGCCTATCCCTGTCCGTGTCCATGCTCAAATCGGTGGGAACATCTTCGTAGTCATCATCATTCGCTATGAAGGCAGTAGTGGGCTCGGATTTGACTGTGAGGGAAACCGGGGAAAGTTGAGGCTTTGGACGATGACCACCACCTCCTCTGCTTTCCAATGTGTCGTTCTGATGATGGTGATGGTTATCGGAAGGGGATGACTTGGTTGTTAGGGACATGGGGGAGTCCTGTGGGTGTCCGTTGATGGAGTCATAGTCACCATTGTCTCCATACGAGTCCCCTGGAGCACCGTTGGGTGAAGCGGAGGATGTGGAGGATGGGGAGGTGGAGCAATTTTTAGTGGTGAGAGAAACTGGGGAATTTTGCTGTCTGTGGCCGAGCATGGAGAGCTTGCTCTCATAGTCGTCGGGAGAGGAGCCGCCTCCTCCGTAGTTTACTGACTCCGACTTGACAGTGAGGGAAACGGGGGAGCTGTGCTGTTGCTGGTGATGGTGACTAAGCAACGAGTATTTGGAATCGTAGTCATTCCCGTTCCCATTCTCGTTCCCGTACGACACCGGCTCAGATTTTATTGAGAGGGACATGGGGGAGTTTTGCTGATGGCGGAGCATCGAGATGTTCTTGATGCTTTTTAATTCACCAGGATTGCGGAGGAACCTAATGGAGGAAAAATTTTAAAAAAACAAACAGTTTATTAGAAAGTGTTGAGCATATGGGGCATGTTGAGAATCTACTAATAAACACAAATCAAGTGGATGTTGCTAAAATTATTGCAAGAGGATTAGCTTACTGATAGCAATGACGTTCTCCTTGAACCTTGCGCAAAATGTTTACTCGATAGTAGTAACGGAGAGCTCTGGACATCTTGTCGTAGTTCATGGACAAGTGATTCTTTTGGATCCCCCAGAGACGGGCCAAACCGGGTGGGTCGACAATCTTGAAAATTCCTGTTTCTACATTCTTCCATGCGATGAAGTTGCTATACCTCTGTGCAGGGTCGTTCAGCAGCTGTTGCAAAAAGTCCCACAACAGTCTTCCGTCTGAAATTGGAAAAAGAGAGAGGAGGATTAAGCCAATGTTCCAAAATACATGCACAAACTTCAAAATCCATAAATTTATGAGCTATGATGATGGAATGTGTACTTACTATTATTGTACTCTCCAGGCTCTCCTGGGCTTCCATTGGCCCCATTGTTCAGTTTAACTCCCGGTGAAAATGCAGACTTGGCAGTGACACCATTAACTCCATTGGTACTGGAAACGTTTGAGGAGGTCCCATTGGAATTGCCGTTGCTGGAGTTGGAATGATGATGAGAGTGGTGGTGATGATGGCCACCATTTGTGCTGTGGTTATTCGACGAGCCGTTATGAGTTGGAGGGGGGCTCATGGACTGGATTGGCGGAGACCGCTCCGGGCTCTCCCCAACGCTGTCATACTCGGAGTCATCTGAAGGTGGTCCACCGGAGCCGGCTGAGGATGAAGAAGATGACAAATGCTGCCCTACCTGCCCATTCCCGTGATCTTGAGGACTGCCGGCCTGGCCATCCAACGACGGGGCTGGGCTCAGTGTCACGGAAGTCGTGCCCTGCTGTTGCTGGGCAGCTGCGTAGTTCTGCAAGTCTTGTATAGACCACGATACTCCCTTCCCGTTAATGTGAGGAATGCGGATTGAGGACGGCGTGTGAGGTGTCAACGGAGAGTCTCCTGACGTCATGAGCAACTGGAGTGCGTTGTGAATCACATCCCCCGAGCAGGGCGCTCTGGATTCAAGGTCTGCCTTTGTCAATAAGCACAATGCTTTACCTATTTAACAGAAAAAAAATTATATTTAAAAATTTATTATTACCATTCATAAAAATCGACATCAACAGATCATCATCGTCTTCCTTTTAATCTGAATATCATCATCATCAATCCCATTAAATATTTTTTTAAATCTTAAACACATCCATGTATATTCTAAATTAGGTGGATTTTTCTGGTCCAAATGCAAAGCCACCAATTTCATATGCACGCTTTTTTCTTCAAGACAGGATGGAAAACGTTCAAGGTTAAATGATGCTTGTATCCACCTCGCTCATTTACGTGCTCAAGTTCAAAGCAACCAGCCTCAGCCAAGTGTGAAGTTACTTAGGATGATGGAGGGGCACAGGACAGTATTATCTTTTTAGCCATTTTCTTTGGAGCAGTTTTATTTTACAATTTTTTTTCTCACAACGAAAAACATTATTTTTTCTTATTGTCACACTTCCCTTCTCTTCGCTATGCTGATCAGAAAGAAAGGAAAAATAAGGGTGTCGGCAAAATGTTCAGGGGGAAACAGAAGATTGAGCTTGGAGGAGTAATGTAATGGTCTGGTACTTTGTACTGGATGGTTTCATCGTCGTCGTCCTCCTCCTTCTCCTCATATCATGCTAGACGAAACTCTCTGGGAACGGAACGGAAGAGGAATCACACTCACATGCCCATCATTATCATCATCATCATCATCACCATCATCCCCCAAGAACGTCTCTTCACGTAGCGCTGCCTTATCTTTCCTTATTTTGTTTTCATAAGCTGCGTCTTTTACAGGCGGTAGAAAAACCCCAGCCTCATCTCATGTCATGAGAAGAAGAAAAAAACGCAGCGTTTTACATCAAAACGTGGAAGTTGCCTCTATTCCCCCTCTCTCCCTACCGCATATGCACACCGCGCCTTGTAAAAATAATACTCATTGTTGCCCGTCGTCGTCATCTCATCCCTCCACATTAAACAAAATGACAGTCCATTTCTTCTCGAAATCCAACGAACGAAACGAATTCAAAGTTTTTTTTATATTCAATTTTTTTGTTACCTTCTTCTCATCATGCAAAGATGGTTGGACTGTTCTGCTATTTAAGCATGCAGATGGATTGTTTCATGTTTTTCGAATGTGAAATGGACAGTTCATAAAAAAAATCTAGCTATTCATGATTAAAATACACCTTAAAAAATGCTTATTCCCTCCTTCTAGCTCTTCCACTCACTTGTTAATATTAAAAAGACAAGAATGACAAGATTACTGGGAAGGGAAAAAAACAACGCCCTTGTTGTATTGTATTAAGATGATGATTGCTCCCAAAGTCATGGATGCATGGAGGTAGCGAAAACTCTTTCAAGATAATTTCACGTACTCCTACAGAGAAGCACACTTCCGGATATCCGGAGACACTCCTCATTTCCTTGGGCTGAGAAAATTGATGCGAATTTCCAGGGATATTGCCCTGATATTGAGAAAAAAATAGTTGAAAGTAAGCTGTGTTGGTGGGTGGTCTTACCGTTCATTTGAAATCGGTCCATGTCAAAGGATGGCAGGTCAAATTCCCTCTCACACCACTGCAGGAATACGGAGACATCCTCTCTGTTCCATAGACGAGGATCGCTGGCTGCTAGTTTCCCAAAAAAAAAAACAAGTGCAAAAGAGCAAATCTTAGAGCACCGTTCTCAAACTCATAGTTATTTAGTTTAAATGGTAAAATATATCGTACCTAATCTAATTGGAATCGTAGTTTTCAAATCAAATGCGAAAGGTAGTTGCTGCTGGATGGGGGAGGACATGCTGTTGGCAGCTGCAGCGGCTGCTGCTCTAGTGAAAGCGACGGCCGCTGCGTTAACGGCAGCGGAGGATGGCGGGCCTTGGGACTGTTGGGCGGCCGCTGCTGCGGCGGCAGCTGCTGCGGAGTGATGATGAGAAGCTCCTGTTGGAGGTCCCAACGGGTTATACCTCCACAAGAGTTCCGGGCTGAAGGGGAGTGGAAGCGGAAGACGCTCCATCCCGACGAGACTTAAAGGTGGAACTTTCATCATTTAAACTGTGTTAACTGTCACGGTGGGGTTTACACAATCACAGGGTCGCACCACGATAACTCGTGAACTGATTTCTGTAACAATCAAAAATATAATTGTAAATAATTAGCAAATAATATTTTGAAGACTAACTTTCAGAAACTAAATATTTTTTTAAGACCAAATGCTTGATCTCGGATCGCTATCAACTATCGTACATATTACTAACAACTAGACAGTTTCAATTATGTAAAAGCAGCCAAAGCAAGCAAAGGGAATTTCAAATGTCCCTACCGTCACGTCACGTCTTCAAAGTGTTGAATGATAATATCTAATGCATAAAAAGTACATTTTTAGTCTCACACATAATGAATGGCAGACGGGACCTAAAAAGTGCATAGCACTAGTTAAAATGCATAAGGCACCAGGTACCTAAACCCTCCACCCTTTTGCTGGTTGCACATAGCCAGGAGCAAAGCTCAAGTATGAATGACAGCCAAGGCATCCTGGAATTTTTAAACCTTTTGCTTAAAATAATCACAAGACCCTAAAAAGCCTGAAAGGGTAGCAAATAATCTATTTCTTGTTTTACAGCCCATTTGATAAGCGCGTGTGGTAAAAGTTGTTCGTAAAAAAAGGTACCTATCGCAGTCCCTATTTATTTGTCATGTCATAATTCCACGTAATGCATGTTCAATGGTAAGTTATCGTATCGTCAACCGATTTATTTCTAGCTTGCATTGTTTCAACCATTATTAAAGGAAAATCGTGAAGAAACTGAAGCTATGTATGAGAGACTTGAGTTAATGAAGAATGTTTCTTTTTTTTTGAGTAATCTCCACTTCATGGCAACATCATCAACTCCCTTATTCCTCCATCTGCTCATTTTTTTCCATGGAAAAATCCGTTGGCTTGGCTGGCACGCTAGGATGAAAGCCAAAGCAAAGGAATGTAGAGGGAAAAAAGGGAAACTTTGAGAAAAGCCCAGTATGAATCTGGCAGATAAGCATTTTTCTATATTGATCCCGGAAACGGTGGGCTCTGCTGGGGCCGGAAGGAAGAAGAGAACTACACAGTGCTTGTGCCTACGCAAAGCTATATTCCGTTCAGACTTACTACAGAGCATTATTCTTCCCTCTCTCTCTCTTTCTCTCTTTTTTTTGCTGAGATTTCAGAGAATGGAGAAAGGGCGACGGAGAAAAAAAAAGTAAAGTGGAACTCTATCACGGAAAGATCAGTCTCCGCTCTGTACATACTTTTATATCTATCTCTCTCACTCCCTTGCGGAACCAAAACATATTATGTAGGTAACTAAAGGCATGTTCGGGAAGGGAGCTCTTGCTCCCATTCTGCCAAGCTCTCTCTGCTTGCTTATGATTATTGCCTTGCACGCCTACCTCCTCTCTATTATTGTCGTGACCATGGCCAAGTCAGTTGGCAAACGAAACTACAAACTGTGAATGAGTCTGCTGAGCTTGAGCCCTCCGCTGATATTAATGGCGGGGCTGTTAGTGTTCCACTCTCCTCTGGAGGAAGTAACAGAGAAGAAATTTTCTTTTTGGCAGCGGACGCAGCAGGGAAAGTAGGAGAGGAGCTGGGAACGAGGAGAAAAGAGAGAGAGCACATGTTCTCTCACAGTTCCGGGCGACTTCCGGGTTTCTCATCCTCTACGAAATTCACTAGAGAAAAGAGAGCGTGCAGGAGGACATATAGCCTCCAATGTAGCTCCAAAGAACTACTTTTTTTCGGAGGAAAGCCATATCACCATTGGTATATGTATGTGGGCGATGAATTTTTCAAGAGAGCAGCTTCTCTCTCCTTCTCTCTCTCTCTCTCTCTCTCTCTCTCTTCTTTCTCTCTCCCATCCATATACACTTTTTTATTTCCTCGAATAAAGGCACATATACCGTCTGATAGGAAAAAAAATACCCATAAGGATCATCATCATCATCATCATGATGTTGGTGATGATGACGATGATGATGAGAAAGGAAAAAAGGAGGATGATGATGGAATATAGCGTAATAATAAAAGAGGTTATGTATTCCCATCTTATGCCTTTAATGTATATTTATAGCATAGATTCATCAACTTCTTTTCTGGCTCCGTCAGCTTCCTTCCTCCATCCCCACCAAATCCCCACCCCAGAGCCCCTCCACTTCCTCCACCTCCCCTCTTTCGCTGTATTGATCCAACTTGCTTCCGCTCTTTCCTTCTCCATTCTTCCTCCAGGCGCTTATGTCTTCTTGTCCTCCTTCTTACTTTTCCAGCCGGAGAGAGAAAGAGAGAGAGAGAGAAAGAGAAAAAAAATCCGAGAGTATTACATACTTTAGCCCACTTCCACTCTCTCCCAGTCTTTCTCTCTCCTTTTCCTCTATATTCATTACTATCCAGATTATACCTATTCGCACTTTTATCCCGAGAAAATGAATCTAAGAAATGAGTCGAGTCAGTCGAGACAAGACCCGCTACCGCCAGGAAGTGAGGGGAAAAAAGACAAGAGTGAAAGCCTAAATAAAAAGTGAACTCTCTCTCTCATACTCTCCTTTCCCTTCCATTTCATTTCTCTTCTCCCTCAATTCACGGTGGAATATAAAAAAGTGGAATGATTGACAGGCTCCACTTACAAAGAGCAGAGATTCATTCCCTTTCCACCTTCATATCCTACCTATCAAGTCGTCCTTCATGTTATGGAACTTTCCCTTCAAAAGCTATATAGTGGCATAATAAACAGCCAGACTTTTATGTAGGTATGTCGGTTACGTGGTGAAAGTTTTTATCCAGAAATAAAATAATCATTTGTTTCCCTTTGGTTTTTAGTCACTATCATCATGTCTAATTTGCGAAATGGAAGCAGCAGGGTAACAAAAATAAACAATATTTTACTTTTTTCCTTAAAATATCGATTGACAATAGAACACAATTTTTAATTTAAAATCCAAACTACGATTTAGCCAATTTTTTTCTCTCGCAAACTCTCCAAGGAATGTTTTGGCTTCATCCATAACATAACTTAACCATGTACATATATAAATACATACTCATGCAAATCATCATCATCATAATCACAAGTCTGCGCTTACATCACCACTTCCATCCACCGCTTCCGCTACAAACATTTTCATGCTTGAGCATTATTTCTCAGTATAAAATGTGAATTGGCTCATTTCCTGTGAGAATATCAGAAGGAGCTTCCTTTCCTGTCCTCATGTTGGCAACAGCAACGTTTATGAGCTTTCCTTGCTCCAGTAAATCTACTTTTTCTATCTTGGAAGACTTGTACATTAAGCCCATGTCTGTAATTTCCTATTACGAGTATTGATACTGTTGAGCGGACTGAGATATAATCTACTTTACAATTACTTGTTATAGCTTGGGAAATTTGCTGGAGGAAACCAACATGGACGGATTGTATTAACGAGTGATTTTTAAGCCAATTTTATTATTTTTCGCGGGATTTATTAAAAGGATCTCCCCCCCCCCAAAAAAAACCAGTCTATTTTTGGGGGAACGCAGAATTTGCTTTTACTTGAACCAAAGCATATGCGTGTCATTCACTGGTCAAAAAAAAGAAAGTCAGAGCACAGCACAGGACACAAACGAGAAAGTGGAACAAAAATGTTCACATGAGGAGGTTTACTTGTTCCTGCTTGGGAGCGGAAGAAGGAAAAATTCCTGCTTGGCCTGGACTCAACCAAACTATTTCACCAGTTTTGTGGCAACCGCTCAGCCTACATCATCAACCATGAAAATACCTACTTCTCG
Organism: Lepidocyrtus violaceus; assembly: GCA_034696905.1. Lineage (NCBI taxonomy): Eukaryota > Metazoa > Arthropoda > Collembola > Entomobryomorpha > Entomobryidae > Lepidocyrtus > Lepidocyrtus violaceus. The sequence continues at coordinate 11,205 of JAQGAI010000093.1, read as the reverse complement.
GTAAAAGCATGCCCGTATTATGTTATCAGTAATGGATGGGGAGTGAGTGAGTATGGAAAGGGGCAACGAGGTTGCATAAAATTCTCAGTAGCTTTTTATACCACCACCACGCATGCAACTTATTCAAATGCCGCTCATTTAGAGAAGCCTGTTTTAAATGCACCCACTTCCTTATTTTCACCTGCCCACACATATTTTTTTTCTCAAGAAGGAAAAATAAAGAGGGAGAGAAAGGTGGCACATGGAAAACAATACCAATTTCTTCCTTTCTCCTCCTCAACTTTTTTTTCACTCAATCAGGCTACTATGCTTGCTCACCAACCAGTCGCCATTTCCTGACAAAAACACAAACAAAAACAGAGCCCCGCCGTTGGAGTATATGGAGGAAAACAGTTTCTCCACTTTTTCATCACTCTTCCAATATTTATGTGGAATTGTCTACTTTCCAAAACAGGGCAGATATTTACGCAGAAAAAAAAAGTCAACCAGAACGAAGCAAAAAATGCACACCTCAATTTACTCGTCCCAGTAAAAGCAGTAGTAAAAGGAGTGGGGGAAAATGACATTATTTATTTGTTTTTCTTTTCCCCGTTCGATACTCAAGTTAAGTTACTTCCCGTCTTAACAAAGTCAAAAAAAAAATATGAGTGAGTCACCCTTCCAGAGTGTCCCCAAGACCGCTTTTAATACATTAATAATTATTTTAATGGTATGAAAATGACAACGAGTATGAGTATAGCTAGGCAGGCAGGCCTTGTTCAGTTCGTACTTTTACCTCTTAAATTACTCATCGTTTCCTTCCTCATTTTTTTCCAATTTTCTTTCAAGGCTTTTTACAACAGTATTACTTCTACTCTGAGACTTCCGTTTGGTATCCCATTTCTTAACTGTGGTAAACATGTTTAGCTATTTCCTTTTGATTTTCAAATCCATCATGGTTTACCAATAAATAGAATCTCATTTCTGATTTGACTGGTAAAAACAAAGCCAGTTTTAGATGAGCTACTTATTATGCATAAACCAACATTAATATGACATCGTACTTGAAACATCATTTTCATCCTATTACAAAAATACATATCATTCTAAATGGAAGCTTCAATTCCCAGTTTCTAATAATGGGCTCATTCACAACAACTTATTTTTTTTAAGTCGGAGAAGCAATTTTGATTGGGTGGACACTTCCTTATAAATAAGCATGTCCACAACTTGGTTAGGTATATACCAAACCAATTCAATATCAATATCGATACCTTTGTCAGTCAAAGTATTTATGCCAAAAGGCAAGCAATATCGGAAAACAAATGGAAAAGAGCACAGAGCACTGCCTCCTCTCCGTCAAGACTTTTGATGGCACCGGCATGACAACCCAACAAAATGAAAACTAAGAAACAGGCTGCAAAAATTCCTAAAACCGAACAAAAACTCGTAAACCATATTAAAAAATATAAGATTCCAAGGGAGTCGACGATAGTTACTATTTTTCTTCTTTCCCCTCTACTTACCCAATGTATTTATATCGCATGCATTATTTCTAGTAAAAAAGAGGAGGAACAGCAGGAGGCATATATGAACCTATTTATGTAGACATCCGTCCACACGCATTTCTCCTTCCCTGTTCACTTCACAATGCATTAAACAAGGGTCTGTTGTGTTGGGTAGTATTAAATACAAAAAGAAACAGTCCAAAAATTGCTTAAACTTTTCTTCATTCTTTTTTTTCAGTTTCGGTTTCCATTCCCTATTTATTTACAACCCTGGCCATATAAACCCGCATATACACGCATAATAATAATGGGCTATATGGCCTGTCCGTCCTATAATAACAAAAGTGTCGTTTTAATGCTAAGTTGTTTCGATACGAGGAATGGAAAAGGGAAAGAAAAAAAATGTTAGCACAATTTCCGATTTCTTCTTATATTTTTTTTTTCCAGAGCAAGAAAGAACCTAATTTGACTATCTGAAGTTACAATGTTTCTATTTTGAGTTAACTAGGCATATTATGTTTTTATACCTACATGTTTTTATATGTATTTATGAGGGATGTCGTCAGTGCATAAAATGTTCCTAGGAAAAAGCTTTACAGCTCAGGATTATTATAGAACAGGACTTAAACGTTTTCTGTGAACTTAAATTACAAACGTATATATAACTATAACGTATGTATAATGTATCAATGCTACGGAGTTGCAAACATTTTTTTTTACTGACATTTCATTTCAAAACTGATGTATATAATATGGATCCATTTAATATCGGCTTGTTTATAGGTGGGACGCTATCAGGTCTGAAATTGCTTATGCCTACATGTCTACTTCCTGTTTTTCCTCCTGGATATAAACAATCCTTGGAAGGAAAGGGCAACTTTAAAAAAAAAGAGAATCGGAAATAGGAGATTTCAGAGAAACATGGTAATTCTCTGCTTGTTTTGTTCCTGCCCATTTCCTATACGATGAATACAGAACAGATATGATCCGTTGAATTCCTCGGATTGAGAGAGATGTTTCCGGCATATAGGTAAGTGTAAGTCTGCATAAGTATTACCTTGAGAATGACAGAGATTTATTTTTGTCTCCTACACTTGAAAGGCAGCCCTTTAATTATCCATGATTTAAAAACAAATCAGTTGTCATTGAACTAATTACGTGTTACATCACAAATGAACATCAGAAGCTCAGAAGAACAAGCAGTTCCTCATAAATTTAAGGAGTCCTACAAGAAAAATCCACTATTACGTAAAGCATCCGGCTACAGTTCTTTTTCTTCTTCAAAAAAAAACTGTTAATTTTTCTCTATTACGTAAAGAGGAAAAACAAAGGAATCCATCCATCCGACTTGCATCAACCCTTCTCCTCCTTTTGATGGAAAGGAAAAAGAAAATTAAGAGAAATTGGGCCAAAGAGTCAAGCGGAGATGAGTAAAAAAAATAGTTAAGGAATGAGAAGGGGGAAGAAATGATAATAATGATAGGGAGTGAATTGTTGTGTGAACCTGGCATGTTCCTTGATCCTCTCACTCAAACAAGAAGAAGCCACTCACTCATTCAGTTAGTTTTCTTCGTCTTCTCCTGCCTGACTGACAAAAAACTTGTTTCCTCCTGGGCCTGCCTACGAAGAATAGGATCTTGTCGACCGACGGAGTGTATTAGCGGGCTAAACTAGTATTAACTCCACCGCCGAACAAAGATGATGAAGAAGAGGGAGCCAAAAACGTGAAGTAATTTTTTTCACAGAAGAAGAAGAAGTTGGTTTAGAAGCGAGAAGGGAACAACAGATCTTCCTTCATCACATCACAGTAGCCAAATAAGCTAACGTAGATATAACTCAGCTCACCTAATACATCATATTATCATACATGGAAATAAAGCATAAATGCAACAGTACAAGTGTAACTTTTTTCTCTTCGTTCATCATCAGAACGGGACTTACTAACGGATGTCTTCGTCTTGAAGCCAATTTTTTTTTACCGAAGAAGAGGAAGCTCTCTCACTCTTTTTTTATATCTTGTTGGTGGTATGTATGATTATGATGATGAGGGAAAGAAGGGAAAAAAGGGAAAATATTAGAGCAGAACATGACAAGGAACTCTTTTGGTTTTTTTGGCTGCCTCTGAGGAAATCAAAATATTATTTTTTTTGTGCTGTTACTCCTCCACTGTGCTTCCACTATCAGGGTAGGGAGGGATATTATGTAACAATTTGAACCGCATATATTAAGGCCTGAACAAAAAATGCAACTACTAACAATTAATTGAAGGGAGCACATTTCTTCATGTGTATTACAAAAGTCAAAAAAAAAATTCAGTTAGCTAAACTGATTGATATGATTGAGAGGAAGAAGGGAGGGGAGGGGGAGTATTCTAGGATCTCCACCAAAGAATATGATCCAAAGTCTGATAATTATTACGTTACATTTAATTTAAAAAATAATTTTAAAGGTTAAACATCTTAATTAAAAGTTGGTAGCTAAAATATGCTTCGGTAATTAAACAAATATATTGATTATCATCAAGATTGGTACAGTTTTAGCATCTTGTTCCAAGGAAAGCATATCCCATTTTCGACAGAGGGCCTATGATATGAAGATAGGCCTCATCATAAATTTCATTCACACCTTCGTGCCTCCTAACTAAATTACCTATAAACTATGATGACGACGATGATAATATGAAAATAGTTACGAAAGATAAAGCTCAATGCTTGATGAGATACGTGCGTATGGCGATGATGATGATGTGCAGAATTATGCAACTGACGAGGGGGAAATGGGAACACCACCAACAACAGATTTAGTACTGAAAGAAGGAAGCAACCGCAAAAAGTCTTTTGAAAGATTGTTGTCTAGAAAAGAGTTGCATTCTACAATGCACTTGGCACCATCGCCATAATTAGCATCATTATATTCGTTGAAGACATGCACCCAAAGCAGGTGACTAACTAAACTATACAGATTGATTCCTATTTGGTAGGATCCCTTTTTTTATGATTTCTACTTTGACTTGTGTTGTTGGGCTGCAAAGGACAAGAAACAACATATTTTGCAAAGGTATATTTGAAGAATGATATGATAATGTTTTGAGTTTTTTTTTCTTCTTACATTTTGAAATACTTTGCAATAAAGTATAAAAAAGGAGTGATGTGCTATTTTGAAAAAAAAAATCTATCCAAATCATTGGCATTTTTTTAACTCTAGGTATGCCTATGTATGTGTATGCACTACATGCACATTGTTCACTTTTGATATGATGCAACTTCATCGCCATTAAGAATAAGTACTACGAAGCAAAAAAAAGTTCCTTTGGGATGGATGCATTACAAACAAAACGTAACGAACGAGTAACGACATAGCCAACCAGAAATGGTGTCAAATTGCGTAACATCATCCTGCAATTCATGCAACAAACGTGGCAATAATGCAATTTAGTGGAATGTAGTACAACTTGCGTAGCAGCGAGAGCGTTGCAATTTGCAACTGCACTCACTCCTCCAAAGCAAAACCAGCTACACACACGAGGGAGTAGTAGGAAGACAAAGAGCATGCCATATGATATGATATGAAATGCAAGAGGAGCGTTATGATGTGATATGATGTAGTAAAATATGATTAACGAGAAAAGTTTTATAGCGTTGCAGAGGAAAAGAAATAAAGCGAATTAGATTTTGCCCTTTCCTCAATCCAAAAGAAAATCATAATCATCTTGGGATCTATCGTCGGCCTAATCAGCAACAGGCAAATGTGGATTTCGCGACAAAAAAAATAGTTCAATTTCCATCGTAAAAGTTGAATATGATTATGGTTAACATTCTTCCTTAAATTGATATAGTATTTTTTTTGTACCTCGTGGGCGTTATTGCTTCCCGCACAACAAAAGGATTCTTTCCATGCTCTGACCGGAATTTCCATCTATCTAATTGAAATTGACTTGCACGTGTGTCTAAAGACAAGACAACAAACCCGTCAGGTTTTTGTAAATCCCCTCAACGACTATTGCATAATTTCTTTTTGCTTTGCTAGAAACACCGACCGAACCAAATTTTATTATTGTATTTATGTGAATTTGACGTGCAAAGTTATTTTGGCAGTTGGATTCGATTCCCTTCACCTTTGTCAACAGTAAATGTGTTGAAATGCAGTGAAATGTTGATAGTAATAGCCTGCTCCTCTCCCCACAGCTAGCTATCAATAAAGTTGCCACACATATTGTGCAAAAGTGTTTCTGTCAGATCATAACAAGCTACTTGATTATAATCACATGATCCTCCTCCTAATAGACGTCGACGACTTACTTCACTACTGCATCCCATTCATCCCTTCCCTTTTCTCAAAAGATGATAAAAAAATGGGAAGTGGGAATCCTATTTCTTATGCATGCACCAAGCAATAAAACAAAGATGCAGTTCTGCAAGTTGCGAAAGGAACGCCACTTGCTATATTATTGACTTGCCCTATGTTGCTGCTAAAATAGTTTGTTCAATTCCGTGTGCTCAATAAATGCTGTAACAACGTAACAGACCAAAAAATAAAGTCGGCACTGATAGCCATCATCATTACCATGCCATGATCATATCATGATGATGACTAACAGCACGATTGTCGTCTTTGCTACAGTGTAAAAAAATGCTGATGATGACGATGACGATTATGGTGTCAGTCTGCATGCAGTCTGCTTGCAAACAATCCAAAAAAAAATGATGTGCTGTTGTTGTGCTAAATTAGTTTTATTATTCTTGACATGCTTTGAGCATTCACCCTAGCACAAAAAGCATATTATAACAATGTATGTGTAGCATATATAAAGCCTGATGCTCTGTTTTTTTTATGCAATAGCAAATAAAATAAGCAAGACTAAAAAGTAAGTAGGCTGCAAAGGAACCAACTTCCGGCAAAACGCTGCCGGAAGCTAAAACACACACACACACACATATATATAGTCATAGCCATATACATTTAACTACTTCGTATATACATACGCTCACATTCGTATTCTTACGAGTTTAATGTGTTTTATGAGATGGTCTTCCTAGAGGAGAAAAAAGAGCCCCGTTTTACTTTCATGTTTTAAGCTTTGCTAATAATAACTGTTAAGGATTATTTCAAAATATGTATACTAGAGGAGGCAGCAAATGTGAGATCCAATTTTTAACCCTTTTCCTCCACTACTACCAAGAGTGGTGTTAGTTTTAGGCCATATAGTTAAGGAGCAATTACATAATATTACTATTAAAATATTACCTGTGTGGTATAGATGATATGGTAATTTTTTATCATCATGTGAAATAATATGGAATGAGTGGGGAGAGAGAGAGAGAGGATGTTAAATATTTACAGTAATTTCTTTCAGTTTCATACTAAACTAGTATTATTAATATCAGTATACAAGTGAGGAAAAAGATATATATCAAAACCTAACGCTTCTCCTTCCCTTTCCTTTTCGTACCTTAAATCCTAAATTGTTTCATGCATTCATTCTGAGACAGGGAAAAATCCCAAGAATAAAATGTGTGGCAAAGGTTGTTACGAAGGAACAAATCGGAAGCAAGTTAAATCCAAGTCCTGTTGTCATAATCATCATTATTCTGACTATACGTAAGACACTTGCCAATTGCCTAAACAAAAATGCAGATGCGGTCATTTATGGAACGGAGGAAGGGGGTCTAAGCGTTTAAAAAAAATATTTTTTTTTGCACTCCTCATTTTTTTCCCGTCATCATCGTTATCCTCCTCCCCATCGCATCAGCCTATTAGCTATGAGTGGAGACGGCGACGGTAGTGACAAGGTGTTGTTGGGAATTTAAATATCCGTTTGCAAACAAAACGGTACCTTTCATACGAACCTAATACGCTTTTGTAACAAGTGACGATTCCACATTCTTCCCTCCTTCCTGAAAGACGCAACCTGATCATGAAACATTTTGTCTTCATAAAAAAATATGTCAATATTTTTTTTTTAAATTTAGATATGATAGATGCCTACCAATAAAACCAGTAGGAAAAATCTACCTTTGTCAATTTAAGCAAAAAAAATTAACGAAAAGGAACTGTAGGAAGTGCTTCCCTATCTATTCCCTACACAGGTAAAGAATGCGATTAGCCCTAAGCTGAACAACGCACGCATGAATCCCTATTTTTGGGAGCAATATGAGCTATATCACATCACGAAAATAATAAGAGTGAAATGGTCTCATGCAAAAAACGAGCAAAAAATACTCGATAATAATATAATAGAACAGAAAACTACCCAACAATGATTGTTGAGATCAGCCGCATTTATACTCGTGAGTGACTAATAAACTGTCTGATTGTGAGTGAGCAAATGACAGAGTCACTTCCACCACAACCACCGGTTGTCTTTCAAGGCTTATTTTTTTCTCTGTACTATATGGATGGTTTTTTTTTTGGTATACAAATATACCTAAATACTTGAATTAGGAACAGCGCAGCGGCAGACAGGACACGGACATCACGGATACTAATTTTATTTTTCTTTGCTGCCACTTCATCAAGCAGAAAACAACGGGCGAGGAACAAAAAGGATTCCGCTTTGTTCCTTTTTTACAAATTTCCTTAAATTTTGATAGGGAACAAAAGGAAACATTCCATTTTTAATTCCTCATGCAGAAATCTGACATAACTCTCCCGACCCATACCTCTTTTCCTTTCTTCCAAGACGGAAAAAAGTAGTTTAGTAGAGAAAAAACAGAGCCAGTTTTTTTTGTCCATTCCCGGAAGAATTTCATAAGCTTCCATGTTGATGTTTTTTGTTAGTTGGATGGATGGACGCTGCTGCTCTATAAAATACCTACGCTAGTTTGGATGAGTTGCTCAAATATTGAGATACGGCTAAATAAACGAGGAAAATACAATAAATAACTATGACAGATAATCCGGCTCAGCTCATTATACTCCTCTATATAGGGAAGGAGTTGAACACGGAATTATTATTGTGTTGCTCAACGGCTTCCTTGTTACGGAAGCTCAGGATTTTTACTGTTGAGAAATGCTGTGTGCTTATGCATGACTTACGTTATTTAATAGTTCACAAGAATACACCTCACCTTGGAACCAATTTTCATAGACGGAGGATCAAAAAATATAAAAAGAACAACCAAAGCTTACGCACTATTTTCCTTCTCCTATATAAGCCAGATATATATCATTATGCTCACTCACGATGAGCAGACGAAAGATATAGCACACGCATATAAAAAAAACAACTAACATAATAGCAGTTATTATAATAACATAGCTAGTTAAACCATCCTAGCAATCAGTCTTATTAAGTCAGACTGAGTTAGCAGCATACCTCTCCTTACTATCTATTGTAAGACATTAAGAAGGTATAAAATGCAAGTGAGAATGAATCTAGAAAATATGAGCTGCTTATCATCATCATCATCATCATGACTTATGACTATATAGTCAGGATGTCCCGTTTCTGCATCTATAATCCTTTCCTCCTTATAAAAAGTGAATGCTTATTTCTTTTTATGAAAGGAAATCATGATAAATGAGCCATGGAGATGGCGAAGAGGATGTTTCGCAATTTTCGTTACAATAATAATAACGCCACGAATTCATCCTAATCTTATATAGGTAGGTAGTGTTTTTTTTTGTCTATATTGCTTAGATAGCATCTCCGTCTCCGCAAATGTTTCGACAGAATTTTGATGCAATGTGGCAGCGATTTGTTAATAAATGGCTGGGTTGCTTGTTTGTGAGCGATTTGATACTTTTTGGTGGTCGTGGCCGTTTCCAAAGGAGAACCATGACCAACTCAAAAAAAACATCCCTTGATGAGGAGGAAGAAGAAGTAAGAAAACAATCAGCTTAAATATCACACTATTAAGTAAATTCATTTTTTTTTCTTCCAAACATCAAAGCCAACAATCATGGATGGATGAATTCGATTTTTTGAAATGGAATTTCTGTGATGTGTGATGTTCAATGATTGGTACGCCTACAAAAATAAAAAAGGATGTATACCTAATAAAGTGCCCTGCTCATTTACAAATTTGTTTTTTTACTGTTTGCCTGATTCCGCATCTGCTCACTGTGCCATGCCATGCCATGATGAGATATATATAAAAAACGAGCTGTTGCAAAGTCAATAATAAATACATAATAAAGCACACTTACTTCATACATAAATGTATGAGTTTGTACAACTTAACTGTTACACATTCTCAACAAGAGAACAATACGATTATGTAACAAACTCTCATGCCTAAAGATTGAATAGTGAAATTAGCTATGAATCTGTGGAGCTGAGCAAGAGCAAAAGAAGAAGAAAAAAAACCGTACCTTACGCTGGCACTCATCATCATCATCATCATCATCATGATACCATTCATTGTTTTCATAAACATTTTTAGCTTTTGTAAAAAAAACTGCATTTGGGGAAGACGTTACAATACAGCAACGAGAGGAATTATGTAACTAATTCTACCGCCTACACAGCAAATATGTTATAAGAGATTTATAAATAGTTCAAGAAGATAAGCAACACCTAGTGAGTGAGAGAGATTGTTCCCATGGCAAAGTGAGTAACAGGATTTTTGGAGCATACGCAGCCATGCATTAAATGCATGTGTGCGTGCTTTTCAAGAAGATGAATAGAGAGAAAAAATAGGTAAAAATGATGCTCATCTTTCCTTCTTTTTCTTCCCTAAAGATAATTTTTGCTTGCAGTTATATCATCCTCCTGCGTTCTTTGTGCATCTTCTTCATCTCACAATGAGCCATCATGGTACGAAATTACACTTTTCCGCAATAATGCGCTTGCACCACTACTGCTGCAGATGTAAAAAAATGTACTTTTTACTCATTCACTCACCCGCCAATAAATATGTATCTACCTATTTATTCATTCTTTAGACTGTTTTTTTTCAGTCAGGAACACGAAGTTTTATTGAAAAGCACGTGTTGATGTAGGCTCCTTCTCATCATCATCATCATCACCATCAACAAGAATCATCTTCATCACCACTCATTCATCTCATCACCATGTTTTGTGCTCCTCTTAATTTCTTCTTCTTCCGTGTTCAACTTGGCGATATATATGTAAAAATCCCTCTTTCGCAGTTTCAATACGGTGTCTGTTGCACACAAGGAAATGATGATCAAGAAGATGGGAACGAGGAGAAGTGAACAATGCAAACGATGTGGTTTTGTTAGCTCAACGTGGCGCAAAACTAACTTTATACGATGAGGAGGAGGATGATGACGATGAAGAGTATTATGGTTCGGAAAAAAAATACTCCTCCATCTCCATCACGCTTCTTTCGCCATTGTAGTGATTTTTAGATGAGCACATGGCGCTTCTCCTCCTGGTGCAAAAAGGATCAGGATATACAAATTTAGGAATGGGCTGACTGAGAAAAAAAAGGTTTGCACAGAAATGATTTTGCAAAACCTGGTTTATCATGCAATGTGGCGCTTCTTATTCTTTGGCAGTATTAGTGCTCATCATTTTCCTCTCCTGTATGTAATCTGTCAAGTCATATGAAAAATATCAATAAACAAGGGATATACACTCATCCATAAGTATATTTATTTATAACTGATGATATCCATACAGTTAGGTGCGAGCTCATGGAATGGGACGACGACGCATTGTGTGATGTGATCTGATGAAGATGATGATGATGATATGACGATTTTTTTACTATATCACAGACACAACAATAATAACTGAATTTAGTGCTTC
>JAQGAI010000092.1:0-28360 GCA_034696905.1 Lepidocyrtus violaceus | reverse complement strand
GCATCGAGATCTCTGATCGCATCGATGAGTATTTTTTTACCACCAAACCAAGGCAAGTAGATATGTTAGGTGTATGCTAGCTATACTAACCAAACCAACAGTAACGTTTGAGTTGAGTTGGGATGACAATAATACGTTGTCATTGTAACGTAACGTAAATTCAGTTCTTGCGCCCTCAAATTCATCATTTCGGTTACCATTTTCTCTTTTCACTTTTTTTCATTCTTGGTCTTGGCCTCGTAAAGTTTTTCATTTTTAGTCGGTGGTATTGTGTGTGCTCTTCTCAATCTCCAAAATCAGCCGGATCCGCTCTGAAATCTTAATTTTAACTTCGAATCCCGAATTATAACGTTAATTACAGTTAGTTAAACTAAGGGACTAATCCACAATGCGTGAAATCGTTCATATCCAGGCTGGCCAGTGCGGTAACCAGATTGGAGCAAAGGTGACGTAAAAGTGGTGGTGGTGGGGGCGATGATGTATTTTTAAATGGTGGTGGTGGAAGGGGGTGGGTGGAGAAGGAGGAGTTGGTCAAAGTTTGGGAGGTAATTTGGTTGTCTTTTTGTTTGATTTGCAGTTTTGGGAGGTTATTTCGGACGAGCATGGAATCGACCCGACTGGAACCTACAGGGGAGACTCGGATCTTCAGCTGGAGAGGATTAACGTTTACTACAATGAGGCTACCGGTAAGAAATTTTGCATTGTTGATTGTCCAGTGCAATTTCGATGGAATTAAAGAGTTTTCAGTTGAGTGAGGTTAAACAATGATAATGATGTTCTTTTGCTGTTCGCAGGTGGAAAATATGTCCCCAGGGCTATTTTAATTGATCTGGAGCCAGGCACGATGGACGCCGTTCGATCTGGTCCATTTGGACAACTCTTCCGACCTGATAACTTCGTGTTTGGGCAGTCCGGAGCTGGAAACAACTGGGCAAAGGGGCACTACACTGAAGGAGCTGAACTCGTTGATTCTGTTTTGGATGTGGTGAGAAAGGAAGCGGAAAGCTGCGATTGTCTTCAAGGTTTCCAAATGACTCATTCACTTGGTGGAGGAACTGGTGCTGGGTTGGGGACGCTGCTCATCTCCAAGATCCGTGAAGAATACCCAGACAGGATCATGTGTACTTTTAGCATTGTGCCTTCGCCAAAGGTTTGTGGACCTCAAATCGCATATCATTATTAATGTAATTTGTCAATTGAGAAGTAGAGCTAATCAATAACTACTTGATTCTAATTAATAGGTGTCAGATACGGTTGTGGAACCATACAATTGTACTTTATCCGTCCACCAGCTTGTAGAAAATACAGATGAAACGTACTGCATCGACAACGAAGCTCTATACGACATCTGCTTCAGGACCTTGAAGCTCACAACTCCAACGTACGGGGATCTTAACCATCTTGTATCAGCCTGTATGTCTGGAATCACCACTTGTCTTCGATTCCCTGGTCAACTGAATGCTGATCTTCGAAAGTTAGCTGTCAACATGGTGCCCTTCCCCCGTCTTCATTTCTTTATTCCCGGGTTTGCTCCACTTACGTCTCGAGGAAGTCAGCAGTACCGAGCCCTAACAGTTCCAGAACTCACTCAACAAATGTTTGATGCCAAGAACATGATGGCAGCTTGCGACCCAAGGCATGGCCGTTATCTCACCGTTGCAGCAATCTTCCGTGGCCGTCTCTCAATGAAAGAAGTAGACGAACAGATGCTGAACGTCCAAAATAAGAACTCCAGCTACTTTGTTGAATGGATTCCAAACAACGTGAAGACCGCCGTCTGCGACATTCCACCAAGAGGACTGAAGATGTCCGCTACTTTCATTGGGAACACCACTTCCATTCAAGAATTGTTCAAACGTGTTTCGGAGCAGTTCACTGCCATGTTCCGGAGAAAGGCTTTCCTCCATTGGTACACCGGAGAAGGTATGGACGAGATGGAGTTTACCGAAGCCGAGTCCAACATGAACGATCTTGTATCCGAATATCAGGTCAGTATTACTACTAGTCAACTGTTAAAACTTACCTCATCTTTAACTTATTTTTCACAAATGCTTAATCAATTATGACATTTCATTATTTAAGCAATACCAAGATGCCACCGCTGAGGAAGAGGGTGAGTTCGAGGAAGAAGAAGGAGAAGAGGACAATTAGTCACATTTTCAAGCTCTATAAATCACGATTGATAATTATTAAGTATTACATATTAAGTTACGAACAGTCAGTATCTTCCACCTTTATCTCAAGTTCTGCGAATAAAATTTCGGTTTGTATGTATTCCTCCACAAATCATAGATACGATTGTTTAAAGAATTTATTAACTTTTTCTATTCTATTTATTATGTTAAGTGCTCGTGTAGGGTAGAAAAACTGTGATTGTATGTTATCATTGTTTTGTTTTCTTATAATAAATTACTATTGTTGAAGCTAGTTATCAAATGTATAACTCACTCCAGTTTTTCATTATTAGGATAAATAGCCTAAAGTTAGTTTATATATAGTTTAGCTTTTGTTGTCAAAAATGACATCTAGTAAGTATCAGATACAGCATCGATTGTGCATTCGGCAGTACGTCGCAGTTAGCACTTCGCAAAAAGCATTCTGAAGGTCAGCTTCCACCATTTCACTTACCTAATAATACTTAGCCTTCCTTCCGTTTCAAAACTTATAAAGTTATACCCGTCTACTTTGTCACATGTTACAAACCATACTCTTCAACAAAGAAAGAACTAAAACTGGTCTAGGTCTGGCATGTAATTATCTGCGCTATCTAACTAAATTACCTTTTACGAACGTTTGCAATTCACACGAGTTCTCAGAATTAGATTCAAACCACCACCGACCCAAGTATAACGAAACGACTATGATAAAACAAAGTCACGCCAAGTACGTTTCCAAACCCCGTACACTATATCCTTCCTTCTAAACGTGCCCATTCAGTAGTCTGTTAGGAAGCCGTTGGGATGGGAAAGGAAAATCTATTGTTCTTCGGATGCTATTTAGCCATTTTCATGATGAGGTCAAAAAAGTATCATGCTGGGAACTCCTATAATTCTGGGCAAAAACGCTTGGCTACATTTCTATCGACAGGCAGGCCAAATGGGAGAAGAAAACTGGAGGAAAAGCCAATTAGTTTACGTCGTTAGATACTTTAGATAAGTTTTTTGAGGAAAGTTGCTCCGAACATGTTCTTCAGTCCGTTATGTGTACTTTTTTCTTCATCGCTGTCATGCAGCTCAACTAAACACATAAAGAAAGTCAAAAGTTCAGGGAAAGTAGTGTCTTGCTTGTTCACACAACAAAAGTTGAAGAAAAGTTCCTGCTTACATTACATTGTGATCATGATCATCACCATTTCTATTCTATTCATTTTCCTCCCATTCACCAAAAAGTATACGAGCGAGCAACCCACCTAACAAAAAGCGGGTAGAGGAGAGCCACTAATAATAAAAATGCTAATAATGACTTCATATAACGTATGGCAGCGAAAGTTTAAGGAGAAATGGCTTTCCTCCTCAAATAATGGAGAAAGCGGCTCCACCTTGTCGTCGTTGTGCAGTGGATAGATAGATACATACATAGACCAATTTTAATCAGTAACCTTTGCTCTCAATCGGAATCACCCTGAATGATTTTATGCGATAGTTTCATCCGTTTCATCATGATGAAGTTTTACTTTACCCGCAACTTTTTGATCTATCGATCAAAAACTGGATTATATGACTGAATTAGGTCAAGGTTCAGCACACATCTTCCCAAGCAGAAACTTTCCCATGATTCTTAAAAGAAGTACTTCTTGCTCATTTCCAATTCACTTATGAGAAACTGAAGTGCAATTAAAATTAAACTTTCTTCCTTTACTGTAATTTATAACTTCACCTGCACAATCCTCGGGTCAGCTTTACTTCCCTCCTTGAACTCATCTAGGGTGAGTTTATTATCGTGATTTTTATCCATTTGGTTGAATATCTTGTCCACCCTCTTTTGTGGCGTATTCTCGTCATCCGTAACTGGCTGCTGCTGACCCTGCAAGTTTCCGTTACAGAAAAAAATAGAGTTTAATTTAATCTAAATTATTGTAAATATACTTAGTTTACTTTAGTTAACAGGAGCAGTCCCAGCCGTCATGCATTAAAGATGTTTCTTTTCTTAATCATGTCCCTTCCTTTTCATATCCTAATGCAATATTATGAGAATGGCGTGGGCAGGGCAGTACCGGGCCTAGGGCTCCATTGTTACTGGAACCCTTTGTGTTCTTAATTGCATTATAAATTTTACCAAGGAGCATTATACCCCATTCCTTCTCAATCCTAGTATTCCTCTATCTATAAAGTACTACTTTCATAAGAAAATCAATCGGAAGCAAAAAATTTCTGCGTCCAAAAATAAAGCATCCTGCAAAGTACCTCCTTTGATTCTCCTCCATAAACCCAGCATGGTTTCCCTCTTCCAGGCTCTTACACAAAGAATTTAAGCATTTTAAGCGTTTTCCTTGGGACTAGGACAAAAAAAGACTACAGAGTACAGACAATAATATATCGTAGTAGTGTAGTAATAGTAAAAACAGCCCAGGTAATTTTCTCCTACACTTTCCCATTACGAAAATCCATTATGGAAGAATCAGCCCCCGCAGCTGAGGAAAGTACATGGAACGACAAAGAAAGCCTGAATACCCCCAGCCCAGTAGTAGTAGCAACTAAAGCATTCATATTATGATTATGCCTATTCATCTAAAAATAGTGTTCTTCCGAAAAGGAAATTCTCGTTTTTATCAGCGGATCTCTTTACTCTTCTTGGCTAACTTTCATATAATAGAATTTAGGTCAATTTACTAGAACTTTACGCAAAGATAAATCTGAATCCACTTCTTCTGTATGACGAAATCTCAATGATGCTTTATGGTTGATCAGTGGATTAATTAGAAGCAACGGAATTAAGCTTTTTTACCCGCCAATGCCAAGTTAAGATTCTCTAATGAACTCGTTACGATACAAATGGTGGATACATAATTGATGATGATGATGATGAGATTGAGATATGCAATCTTTACTCATAGTCTTGTTGTAAGTTTCTTGATAAAATTTGGGTATAATCCAGATAGTATTGCGTCACGTATGCTTTCTCTTCTGTTCTAAATGTAGGGGTTTAAATGCTATTAACAAGAATGATGATGATGACAATGAGCTTTCACCTGCTCCAAAGTAGAAATGGTGATGATAATGATGAGCTTTCTTCTAAACCAGTGTAAAACTCACAGATTAGCATCTTAATGAACTCTGATTCAAGTCACTTATCTCATCATCTATAGCTTAAAATTTAGTAACACAGTATGTATGAAAACACTATTACTACTTCCGGTAAATGACTTTCTCCAGGTCTGTATCTAGCTTCCATTAGATTACATTACATACACACTCTCATTCTGTCTGTATATGTTTCTCTATGCTTGCTAAAATGAGTCATCTAAGTTCAGCCCAGATTATTTTTATGTCCTCAACAGAACCAGGTAAAGAAACAAAGAAATTGTACCTTGAACGAAGTCTCTACTTTCACTAATGAATCTGTGCATCTGGAACACATGTTCCCTTTCGTCTAATGATTTCAGTGGAAGTAGTCAATAGATAGTAATCAACAGCATTATAGGCATCATTACACATTCTAAATGCTGCATCGATCGTCATTCCATTTATACCTGATCCTGCTATTATTATGCAAATCAAGTGGAACGGATTTTCCTGTTTGAAAAGGAGAAAGTTTGGCTAGACTTTCTTTTTAGATAGAAATCTTATTTTTGTTGTTTAGTTTGAGATTGTGGAAGATAATACAGCATAACGATTTTTTAATACATATGTATCCCTCCGCAAATTAGGCAACATGTATCTCCCCAAATGTGTCGCTTTTCGATGTGAAATACAAAACTAATACAGTTACGTTTTGACATGACTCTTGGGCTTTTACAATTATTTCCTGTATTCACCTTAGGTTTTTATCCAGACTTGTGAAGGTTTCAGCAAAATTCATTTTTTCCCTATTCCAAACTAACTGTTCTCGGCATACCGTAGACGGCTTCCAGAAGCCAGACAGTCACGCCAAAAAGTTACAGTTTCCCTAAAACTTCCGAGAATTCCCCAGACATTGTGGTATCTACTCTGGTCTGGTCAACTTCACTTTCCCAAACTGCCATTCAAACATTGTTAACTGACAGGGTGAATGTATTCACGTGAAAAATTGTAAAATGTACTTTGAACGGTTGAGCTGCCAGAACCAATGTAATGTGATGCATATAAAGTACATACCTACGGGTAAACACTGTTCATTTTTAATATATTCCATGATCTGCAATAGAAGCGGATTTTCTCTTTGATTTTTTCACATGCAAAAAATATTAGGTATGCATAATCGATAAAATTTCAAAGGGTTTTTACAGCCCTGATATTGAAACCACTTGTGTGGGATTTTCCGATTCAGTTTCACTTTCACTCTATGCATGTGTGCTACTTTTGCAGTTAGCAACTCAATGAAAGAATGAATTTAACTTTCATTTAGGTTCTCCGTCTACTGCAATTGATCTGCAAGTCGGTACTTTATAAACAGTGTCAAATAAATCACGATCATGAAATCATTTAGTTAAATATCATCGACCAATTCAGTGTTTAATATTCCACACAATACCCAAATACTGGTATTTATATTTACTTTTCCACATGTTGAAGCTACACTTGGGTGATGAATCATGATGGTAAACGAGACATTAGGAGATCATGATAATTTAATGAGTATGGTTAGCAACTACAATAACAGTCTACCTATTTTTGTATGCACTACCTCGCTTTTCCCGAACCAGGTAATCAGTCATCTCCATTCATCCCATAATGATGAACGGCTACTTTTTTTTATTCCTTTCTCCTCTCTTCCGCTTTCCAACCTGTTCCTGCCAAAAAGAATTAAAGATGATATCGCTCATACCCCGCCCCGTTCTCATCCTCATCAACTAACTAAGCTACGATACTTTCTTTCAACTTACTCTTTATGCCAGTAAATCTAAACCCATTCACGGGTGAAATTTTTCATAAGAAAGCTTTTAGAAAGGTGACGGGACTATGGAGCGTTGTGGTGGAGTGAAAGTGGGGTGCCAGCCTGTAATGCAAAGGTACCTTCTGCGGATCTAGCAGTCTTCAGAACTGATTTTGAGTGAATACTGAACCCACTTTCCAGTAAACACAGAGAAAGATGATAACTAAATCATAATGATGTCTACCCATTAAAGCGCGTTTGTGCGTTCATTTATGCATTATTTACACCGCGTAATCTTCCCGGAGGAAACGGGGCAGGGGAAAGCCGTCCATTACCTATTTTTCTAAGGACAGCAGGACCTCCTTTTTTCACAGCATCAATTTTCACAGCTTGTTTCATCCAACAGCCTTCCTAATGTATGGAATTTGTTTACTCAAGAAAAAACTAACACTTTCATTATTATTGCAAAATATCCTGTTTATATTAAGTGCTATATTGGAAAACGTAAGTGGAGAGAAAAGGAGACCAGAGGGAATCCAGGAGCTACTTACTAAATCCAGTCCGGTTCAGGCCAGTCTGGATAAATAAAGCCCATATTTTCCTACACGCTTTTCTCCACGTCTTATTGCAATCTACATGCTGGGAGGTGAGGGAAAAATTGGCAAGGCTAGTGAATACACACTTGAACTACCAAAGTAGTTCCACTTAGCATCGAGGTCAATAGTAAAGGAGGAAAGAGAAATACCGACCATGTCATTCCTTCCTTATTCTTCAATATCGGCATGGTATGAAGAAAGAATAACGGTTTCCAAAGAAGAAAATAATATTTTCTTTTCTTACGAAATAAAACGATATAGGATGTTTGTGTAAGCGATACATCTACAACATAATAAAATACAAATACACTTTTTTCAATTTTATTTTCCTTACACAACTTTCTCCACTTTCATATGTGGAAACTTATACACGTTATGTACACAAAGCCGTGTTATATCTACACCTTCTTAAGCCACTGTGCAGGCTCTATAGTTGACATGTCATCCTCTCCGGATCGATGCGCATTTTCCATGTCTCACTCTCCAATACATACACCTGCCCCGCTCTTCTATCAACCCCTGTTAAATTATGCAACAGTTTTCCTTCCAGGCGGATAAGTGAATAAGGAGAAAGTAAGACAGGGAAATAAAAAGCGATGAAAAGATATATAAGACATGACACGAGTCCACTGCCAGACTTGCCTAAAGTTACTTACTTAAAACTACCTGGATTCCGGTTTTGGATACGGCGGTCTCTCGAGATGTATTGCCAAAGGTGGCCCTATCACATTCCTCCGAGCTATTAACACGGAGAAAGTACATATATCTAGTTTACAGGTGCAATTTCAGTATCGATATTTTTTCACGCTTGTTTTAAAGTCTTTTTTTTTTGTAAGAGGATATTGAATTTTTTGTAGGTCAAAAGGGGAATTAGGTATGAAGAAGGTTGGCGGATATGGGGTGAGGTAAGCATTTGTAATTTCCTTTCATTTACTTTTCACCACTTCAAACCAAACCACTCAGCTACAGCGTATAAAATATCCGTGGAGGGTAAGGTGAACTATATTCATTTCACAGAACGGAGAAAGTAAATTTCCTCCGCCTCACATGCCAATTTTGCATGAAACATCAAAGGGGAAGAATGTATCAAGTTTTCAATTAAAATATTATTTTTCCTCGGGCAAATGCGACGGAACGTTGAAAGACAGCAGCAGCAGTCTACTGCCTGTGTGGAAGTGACCTCAATCAAGGACTTTTCAACCTCGGATAAAACCATCAAAAACAAGGAAATGAGATCCTGCTCCAGAATCCTTCGCTCCTTCTGTACGCAATCGTGCAAGAGGAGACTCATCCAGTTTGCTATCACCGTGGCGGTTCTTACCAACATTGGGGCGAGCGTTTGGATAATGATTAGTGAGAGGAGTTTGCCTGAGTAAGTTTTGCACCTTTTCAAACTTCAGTATAGTTTACAAATAATAGAAAGCAAGTCCATTTTACATTTATGTACGTAATTAACATTTGTAAAAACAAATGTCATGTTACATTTTCGGTCAATTGATTTTCTCCCAAGGTACTTCCATCCCGATGTTCACACCTCGCAAACGCTCAAGTCACATCGTCGATGTTACATCCCAACCCTGAACCCATTTGAACCGGAAATCAAGCAGTTTATGGAAAAACCGGCACGAATAGATTGCCCAAACGCTGCTAATCCCGATTTTGGCAAGATTGCTTTCGAAGGAAAACAAGTAAGGGATAGGAATGTGCTGGTGCGGAAGATAGATGTGGGGGCGCCTTGTTGCTATCGCCCATTCAAAAGAATCTCTGATGCGGAAGTGTGGTGGGTTTTCCCTAATTATAATTTTCAATTACGTAACATACATACCTAGATAGCCATGCGTTGGCGTTTTAAAAGTAACATGATATGATACGAGTGTGTAATTCTATTTTAATGATCATAATATGTAATTAGAACGGTTTTCTTTGTGCTCTGATTATCATAGGCTGGAAACCACACAGAATGTCACCTACGCCTATGTCTGCCACCCAATAACGGAGCGTGAGACTGTCATCTCACAACACCACGAATTCATCGAGATCCTCTGTGGCTACGGAGGGAACAAGTACAAAGATGCGATCGCATTTGTCAGTCGTATCCCCTCGGTTGAAAATCGCATCAAGGCAAGGGAAGCCCGGAGACTGGCTCATGCAAAAGCTCGAAATCTAAGAAGCTCCCAAAGGAAACGGGGAGAGAAACATCGGCTCTCCGTAATAATTCTCGGGATGGACTCAACCTCTCAGATGAATTTCATTCGAATGATGCCAAAATCCCATAGATATCTCTCAGGCACCCTCTCCGCCCTCCAACTCAAAGGCTACAACAAAGTTGGGGAAAGCAATCTAGCCAACGTAATCCCACTGTTGACTGGCCTTCATCTGGAGGAAATGAAAAAGTTGTGTGTGAACGACAATGGGATTAATTCCGCAATTCATCTTGATAGGTGTCCCTTCATTTGGAAAAACTTTTCAGCGAAAGGCTACCGGACAAGTTTTGCGGAGGACGAGGTGAGCGGTGGCGTCTTCAACAAGGACTGGTCCCAGGCATTCCACCTCCAACCCACTGATCATTACTTTCGCACCTTCTCTATGAGAATGAGTCACAATCACGCTACTCATGGTAGCCACTGTCACGGAACAAGAATGACATTCGATATTCTCATGGAGAACATTAAGAACACTGCGACCGTCTACAAACCCGATCCTTTCTTTCAGTTCACTTGGGCTAGTAAGCTGACTCAGGAGGATTTTAATAGGCTGGCATGGGGCGATCTGCCCCTCCTCTCAACACTGAAATACCTGAATAACAACGGTCATTTAAATGAATCCGCATTAATTCTGGTGGGGGATCATGGCAGTGGTAATGAAGATGTTCGGAGAACCCATCAAGGGCAAATAGAGGATCGATTGCCCTTGGCTTACATAGTTTTGCCAAAGTGGTTCCCTTCCCAGTATCCCCGAGCTTGGCAGAATCTTCAAGAAAATTCGGAGAAGTTGACGACTGCCTTTGATATCCATGAAACGTTGAAGGACCTACTTGACCTTTCCCAACTTACTGATCCCACCACATATTATGAGCGGAAAGTGAAAAAGAAATTCAAATCCAGGTATGGCCTGAGCCTATTCATGGATATCCCGGAGTCAAGGGGCTGCATAGCTGCCGGGGTACCTCAACACTGGTGCATTTGCTACAAGAAGAGGCCCATCATGAATGATAGCCGTTTGGTGAAATCAGCGGCACGATTTGCTATCAACAGTTTTAATAGGATTCTTCGACCATATCAGAGAATTTGTGAGCCTCTAAGGCTTTCCAGAGTTACTCGGGCTCTGCAGTGGAAACCGGATGAGTTTGAGGATAAGAGAAATGGGGGAGAGGAATGGAAGGAAGGGGAGGAATATAAGTCAAGTTTTATGATTCAAGTCTCCTTCACTGTTGTGCCAGGTCATGCCTCCTTCGAGATTACCCTCCTGCATCATCCAAACGATGGGTTTAAGCTGACTGATGAGATTGTTCGACTGAGCAGATACGAGGGACATGGAGATTGCATTCAGCAAGAGCTCAAAATTTTATGCCAGTGTAAGAAAGTGGCTCAAACTGGGGAAAGTAAAAGTAAAGCAGGTAAAATTACCAATCAGGGCCAAACACAAAAAAGTAAAACTGGGAAAAATTAGCTTTGGGTTCAGCCAAAGAAAAATGCCAGTCAATGTTTTTGGTAAAACGTTCTGTGATGTTTTGAAATGTGGTTGAAACTAAAAAGTTCCAACAGAGCTTACATAAATCTGGAATCTTAAATGTGACAATCTAAAACACTATATTTGTAGCTTCACACATATTATTGTACATATACTATTTTTCTTGTGTTAGAAACGATTGTTTAGTGTAAATAAAAATATTGAAAACAATTTCCACTTCCCTGTTTTTTAAAAAGCTATCTCATTCTCATATCATTTCGATTTAAGGTCTTATCTGGATTTGGAAAATGTCTTCCATGAAATTCTAAACTCAAACCGTGGAACATATAGACAGGAAAATCGTCCCATACTTTCCTACACCTGTCACTTCCCTTTTAATATCCTGTACTTCTTTCAAATATCCCGTCCCACTCCTTATCCCATTCCAATACATCTTCAAGATGGGATAAGAATTATCCCGAAAGAAACATCCAGAAACTTGAATTTTAGTATGAAGAAGAAGAAAAGTTTTTTTCTAGCGGAAGAGATTAAGTATATACATTACCTATATGAAGTACGAAATCCAATACTGATACTTTCATACACATATATTCGTAGGTATTCATCCCCCATAACGAATATCAGAGGAAGGGCATGTCGAGAAAAAGGATATAGAAAGGATCATGAAAATGTCATGTCCTCAATAAAATGGCCATTACAATCCATTATGGGTGTTTCTCCCAGTCCCTGAAAACTTGCACGAGCACGGTAGTAGGCCTCTTTTTTCTTTAATGCATGTTTTCAAAATGCATGAATATACCACCTTACTCTGATCCTTCCAACGCTGTGTGTGGTCCTTCCCAGTCCCAAGTTCCCTTCTCTTTTTGCTCTCAACTTCGCAGCAACCATTTTCAATCCAAATATTATATGACATGCGATCATACACATAAATTTTTTTGGGGGGTAAAGGAAAAAAAAGTATCCAAGTACTATATCAGCACTTGAGGAACTCAAAATACGATGAAAAGTTATCGGCTCTCAAAAAATGGCTGATTTGACATTTTCCCTTTTGTACGATCAACGTCCAAGAAAACTTATCTCTTTCCAACTTTCACCAGACTTTTAGCCTTTCTTCCGAACCTGGTAGGAGTTCCGTTCTGGTTTTTTTCTTCCTCTAGTATTCTAGTAAAAAAATCCTATATTTTTCCCTGAGCCCTCTTCGTCGTTCTACTTTTCCCGTTAGTATCATATAATGGAAATGAGAAAAGAAGGAAGTAAGTTTTTTTTTATCAACAAGAAATTTTTTCTTCTAAGAAATGTTATCAAGAGGGTAGCATGAAAGAACATGGACGCAACGCAAAAGTAAATGATGGGAAGAAGTGTATGTACCTATTCGACATCATGACGATCAATTGTCATCTTCTCATGTTGTCCCAGTATTGTTGTCAGTAAATTGGATGTAATGGGATATCACCAGTGATAAGATGATGATGTGATGATGATACAGTAAATCGCAAAAAAATCTATAATGGGATTTTCTTGTTGGAAAATAAAATACCTCTTTTTGTTAGCGTATCAAGGAGGCAGTTCCCTTTTTCTATAAAAAAAACTTGCTAATTCCAATTTATACCGGAATTGGAAGAACGGAAGGTTTGGGGTAATATATTAAAAATATGTTTTCCAATAATGTACATTACTACATGTTAATGCCGGAACTCGCTGGACTACGTAGATAGGTATATATGATTTACTACACACTGTGTAGTACACAGTGGGGCGGTCCTTTATCCCAAGTCCTGTCTTTTCCGATGTACCGAGAGTCTAAATTAATATATGTGGCTGGAGCTTCGCCAACACCTGGAAAGAATCCGAGTTTCTCAGCTGGAGTAGAAATAAAAAAGCCTGCACTTAAAATTCATTTCACTTTTTACTTTATAACAATCTACTTCCGGTTACGTCAAGCCCATGCATGAATTACTTTCCCCTACGTTGCTAAATGAAATATTTGCCTGCTCTACTTTTTCCGAGTGAATTATTATGTAAGCCACCTAATTAAAAATATTGCGCGATTGGGGAATGCTCAGTCAGTAAAAAATTATCTTGGCAAATATTTCCCTACCCTATTACTCCATGAAATGTTTGCTGAATAAATATTGCTTAAACGAAAAAATTGGCTGGAGCAAACAGAATGCTTAGCGAAGACCGAAACGGTAGGAGTCGTGTCGTGGTTGCTCAAGGATGGTGAAAGTGTGAAAGTTAGGCAGTTACCGTTGAGTACAGTAATTCAATCATAATGATCCTATCCAAATAGATAAGATAAATAAGCTATTGATGAGAACCCTGAAACCGTTCTTATAAAAAGATCTCTTGAAATTCAGTTGAATCTTCTTATTTTTTGTAACTTTTTTCTTCAAACATTTACTACGCATATATATGCCTTGGCGGTTTGTACATTCTTAATCATTTTTTATCCCACAAAAATGTTACTTAAAACATGAAAGAACTTGCACAAACGTACTCTCTTTTCACAATCAACCTGGAAATTGGCCGCACTTCAGTGTTTTCAAGGACCTTACAGGAAATACCTTTTTGATGCATAAATTGAATTGCTTCAGCAGAGTAACTTTGTTACTTTATTAGAGGAAGGAAGTAGCGTTCCGCTGTCCAATTTTAGGATAAGAAGAAATTCACCATCCCAAGGCCAGAAACGCAAAATATCATCCGTCCCCAGTCCCAAACCCGGTGGACTCGTAATCATATAAAAGGAAGAGGGATAGAAAGACTCCAACCCGCTTCCATATTTCTCACTTTAAGTCTTAAATTCAAATTTAGTCCTCTACAAATAAAATAAAATAAGCTCGGGAGTGATAGAGTACTATATGTAAAGTGAATGAGATGATTGTGAGTAACGCTAACAAGGAGAAAAAAACTTTTAAAAAATGTATTCTTATTCACCAGAAACATGGAATGTACTTAGTTCATAGGTAGGTAGGTAGACATCGTGGATTCATTCCCATATAGGTGGTTATTCTTATTTTCACTACTTTCTCCTGCGGGCCGAATATTGGATGAGAGGAGGATAATATTATCCAGAGAGAAAAAAGGGACGATATACCTTTCCTTCCTCTTAGATCACCACCGTCACCCTAATACAGTTAAAAATGGGATGGGAGGGGGCTTCTCTGTAAGCATGAGGAACTTGAGTAGATTTATCGTTACTATCGTCAAGCTCCTAGCTCACTGGGCCAAAAACAATGTGTGTAAAAGCATTAAGGCATAAATATAAAAGGGTATCGACATTACCTTTTACTCTTCATTCTAAGCACTTTTCTTTTAGTATCTAAGCTATGGCCCTGTTACTAATGCAATTCTACTCTTTAGGATGGTCCTGGCACTTTTCTCTTTTTTGTCGAGTGCCGAACCGAAAAAAAAATATTATTTTTTTTATTCTGAGAAAGGGGAAGGACCCTTTACTCCTATTAGCTTTTTTGTACTCTTCTCCCTCCATACATATTTATCTTCACTTCCACTCAGCAAGTGTAATATCTCTCTGGTGAGAGGTGCTTGTACCTTGAAGGGAGAAAGGAGTCGCGGAAGAAGAAACAAGATGGGAAGATAGCATGCAATATGAAATCTTTGGGAAATCGCGACCTGTGGAGCAATTTCTGTCCATCCAGGAGGTGAAACATGACACTCCAGGGGCATATAATGTGCATGCATCTGGATGGAGAGAAAGGGGGGATAACAAGCATGGCATGACAAAAATATGCCAAGCAAAGAGATAAAGAAAAATAACAACAGTGGGAGAAGTAAGTAACTCGATTCTTACATTTGGGTGGCTTTCCCTTTCTTGTGAAGCAGTTTTTGTACGTTTTAAAGGCAGTTTTTATCCATCATTTTTATGCTTATGATTATGATATGATGAAAGAATTTGGAAAGCATGAAGATGAGAAACGGGATACAGGACATGGATGACATTGTTTGTGTAGCTCCATGAAACAAGGGAGAGGGCGAGTTCACGGGATATTAACTGGACTTCATATCATCATCCCACCCTCGTAATAATAACAGTAATGAGCTTTTTCTCCTTCATCATAAGCAGAGCATGAGCATCATCATTCCCAGCACTATCTGAATGCCCATGAAGATTAAAGAGAAAAGAAAGGGAGCTTTTATTGAGAGCATTTAAGGAATTCAAAGGATTTTTTTCCAAGAGAAAGTTAAAGTCATCCACTTAACTCCAGTCACTTCACTTCCATGTATGGACCATGAGACTATGCCAGTGGAAGATTGAAGAGTAAGAGAGTAAGAGAATTTTTTGAAGATCTTTTTTACACACTGCCGGAGAGAAGTCAAAGAGCTACTTTAAAAAACCGGTTGAATATCTTGGAGGAAATAAAGATCACACCCAGAGTGGGCGCGGAGAGGGAGAGTGTCAAGTCAACTCAAAAAGAGTGGAATGAGTACATGCTTCCAGGCAATAAAATACAGGCATAAAACGTGGAACGTGGGGAAAGAGGAATGGACTAAAATGACTTTCTCCTCCTGAAGCTAAATGCCCGTTATAAGCGGCTTATCGTCCGGCCGTCCTCTCTCTCTCTCTTTCTCTCTCAAAAACTGTAACATACTTCATGGGAAATGGTCAGCAATAAAAAATGGTAAAGTAAAGTGGAACTTGTGATGCGATCGTCTTACCAGAAGCTAGAAGCCAGAGCACTTTTCGGACCGAAACTAAAATATATTTTAATTTTCTCCCCTGGAAAAAATCTGTAATTCTGTAAGTGTCACAATGTTAGAACGTTTTGGACGTGATATGTCAAGCTATATGCTAGCTTTTTTGGTATTTTTCCATTTTTCTCAATTTTCGCCGATTCTTATACAATTTAATTAAAATATTTTTCCGCGCTGAATTCATGTCTGGTAATCCAAGAATAACATTAATTATTCTATTGTTTTATTTTAATTTCGGGAAAAATAAAAGATTGGACCAAATTGGAGTTTAATCTAGTTCATTTTAAAATTCTTTCAGCTGAGTGAGCAATGAAAATTAAATGGATCCCTATCTGAAGAATTACCCTAATGAAAGGATTTAATTACTTGCTTGCCTATCATGCAACTGAACTCAACTGACTTCCCGACATTTGGCTTACTTTTTTTTCTCTTTGAGTTTGCTTTTCTCGTAATTACTACTAAATTCATTAAAAAAAAGTGAACATCGTATGCATTTTTTAGTGCTACAGCTCATTTAGCAATCTATCTACCAAGCTAGCTACCATTTATTTAAGAATGTGCTCAAAAGCCGTTTTTAATTCTTTTCTCCTTCGCTCCGTAACTCCCAGGTCGAGGCAAAGTGAAAGTAGTGCTGATCCAAAGTTCACTTAAGGCAAAGTAAAGCCTTCATATAAGCTGGTTGGTATATCTTCTTCATAATAATAATCACATCAGAAGAAGCTTCCATCCTACAGCTATATTGTTCTCAAACTCTGGAAATTATTACGTTGTTCATTAGAAAATAGGAAGTGGAACGTATACATGACTGGATAGAGACGAGACCAGGGAGAGGAAGTGAGGGAGACAAAAGTTCGTGACCAGGACCGTTTTAAAAGGATTAGCAAAGTATGAAAAGCTGTTGATGGTGATAGGAGAAAGCACAATGCTCGCACCCATCCATACTTACATATCCACAGGCAGTAGACACATAGGTATTTAAGCTTACAAAAATACATTCTTATCACTATCACATCACCTATCCAGAGAATCATATTATCATGTGCTAATGTTGCTGTACCATGCTATCCTCCTATCCATAACATGCCTAGTTTAGCCATCCAGACCGCGGGTTAGTTTAGTTGGTCTGGCTTTCTTCTTGTTATATTTTCCAACCCTTTTATTCTCCAGCTATGTTATGACAGAAAGAGAGAATAAGCTGACTCCACTTTCTTCAGTATGTGGTACATATTATTTTTCTCTACCCTGGACTGGAGACAATGTCCAGTGTATGATGATCACAATCATCATAATGACGCTGCCGAATGTTATGTATGGTCATAATATCCAGTTTCGTATAAAGTAGGATGGCTCACTGCTCACTGCTATAATAGGATGATGATGTGATATGTTCAATGCTCTGGAGAAGAAAAGCTTTACTTATTCCAGCTTTCCCTTCCACCTCATTTACTAGAGGACGGCGGAGGTGGCTGTGAATTCAGGTATGTAGGAATTTAGGTAGCTATATAGCTTTCTCTCAGGATCCGTCGAAAATAACATTACATGGACAACAACACGAGACTGCCAGAGCAGTCATTCCAGTCATTGCTAGATTTTTTTTCTTTCATTTTCTCCTACCGGATGATGGTCATGATATGATATTCAGTACTGTGTGTAGTCTTAACAAATTCTCACATTGATACAAGCAGTTTACGCGATAGGAGCTCACTCCGCATCGATAAAAATGATGAAATGAAAGATAATAATAGAAAAAACTAATAATAAATACATCGAGCCTTATCCACAACTCCACAGACCGGACACTACTACCTTGGGCAGGACAATAGTTTTCCAGTTTTTCTTCTCCCAAGCTTGATAGATTGGCAACTCAATTTTTATTTATAGATTGCTCAAAAATAGAAAATGAATAGAATGGAATGGGAATAAATTCCATTCACATATCATTTTCGGACAATCGCATTCTCACAAATGAAATGGGAGTCCAGAGAGTGGTTTGAAAGGAATAAATTATCTGTAGGCATGCCCCTGCTCACC
The DNA here is from genome assembly GCA_034696905.1 of Lepidocyrtus violaceus. NCBI lineage: Eukaryota > Metazoa > Arthropoda > Collembola > Entomobryomorpha > Entomobryidae > Lepidocyrtus > Lepidocyrtus violaceus. The sequence continues at coordinate 10,322 of JAQGAI010000092.1, read as the reverse complement.
AAACAGGAATAACGTCCAACGTCCCCCCCGAAAGTATAAAAATACCTTGTTTATATGAGTTCTGTAGAAAAAAAAGATCTAATATGAATATGAATGTATGATTATTTATTCTTTGGCTTCATTCCTACCAACCAACCTAAACTACATTTTGCCGATGTAGAAAATGCACAGCGAAAGCCATCACTACTTTCTCTCATGTTGTTTGATAAAGCTCCTTTTTTTGCTGATCTGTCTGCAAAGGCGTCACTAGAAGTGCATTATAGTAGCTACATACACCACCTCCACTAGTGGCTACATCCACCGCTAACATTTTATAGTCAGTTCACATGACGGGACGGGAGAAGGGACTGTAACGTCATAGGGCACTTGCTCCATTACCAGACATTTGATGAAAAAAGAAGAGATTTTCTAAAGACTTGTCTTTTTTTCTTCTCCTCCTATATACTTTTCCCCTTCTACTCTAGTTCCGTCAGTGAAATGGGCAAGGAAAAAAATAAGGAATTTTGGATGAGAAGATAGAAAAAAAAAAGGATTCAGAGATGCGTTAAGCCCATTCTTTCCCCTTTTCTTTCTCCCTGAAAGGTGGCCGGATAAAGGTATGTAATAACCCTTGAGGGGGTTCCACTGTGTGAAATGTTTGATATAAGTATGAAAAAAGCTTCAAGGCTTTTGGCTTTCCCTGGGTAAGTTCCTTTTAAGGAAGAAGAAAAAATGAAAGAAAAAAAAGATCTTTATCTTGAGCTGGTCTCCTGGAATGAAAGTGGGGCTATATATAACACTCCTACCCGTACGCAAGTAAAGTATATTATATTATGATGTATGAAGAGGGTGAGCGGGGAAAAGGACGAGGAAAAAGAAGAGTCACAGTAAACCGAGGAGATGAAGAAGAATGAATGATAGGATTAAGATTTTCTCCTGTACTCTGTTACCCACTTTTATCTAACATTTAATTTTTTCGTAAGAGAAAGGAATAGGAAGAAAGCTTTAGCAGAAGATTATAAATACCTATGTACTTATACATACATAGGGTATATGAGTATGGCTAGTGATTTATATATTGCGTTTCTCATCCTCAGTTTTTTCTTCACTTCTCTTTTAAACTTTTCTCCCACGTAGCTGCAAGTTCAGGGGGTAAAAAAATAAAAGTTTTTATTCTAAACCAAGCACGAAACTATTGACGTTGACAAGCCGTGTCATGAAACAACGCTGTTCGTGTTCTGAATTTAAATTCTTAAACTGCATCTTCTCCTTTCACCTGGCTCAAACGTTAGTGAAGGGGGGTTTGCCTATGCAATCCAAATATATTGTTTTCATTCGATGTTACAAGTTTGGAACCGAAAGGGAAAAAGTGTTGGAAATGGAAATTAAACTGGGTCAGTTTAGTGGAACCAAAAACGGAACAAAGAAGTTTTACAAATATCCTTCTGCAATGTTCCGGGGAAGTGAATGCTTTATAAGGTAGATGGATATCCATTCATATGTCATTCGTTTCATAATGCATGTCATAATGATAAAGTTTATCTAAACTGATATTCCTCAGTCCGAATTTAGGTTAAAACGTTTGAGTCCTTTTTCACTTCACATCAATCTGGAACAAAAAAGAGGAATATTACAAAGCAAGTTGGACAGTTAGTTATTCGTTACTCGTCAAAGATTAAAACTCGCGAGGGAGACATTGTAAGCAAAAAAAGTGGAATGTTTCATGTTTCACAAAAACGATAACGATTTCACATGTCATGGATGGAACAATGGTCCATCCATTACATAAAAAATGTATCAGTTTAGTTGGATCTTCCTCTTCATCTTTTTAAAATGTCAGGATGGACAGAGGAACTGAGAGGACCAAACGAAACTAACAACGGGAATATTATGAAAATGTCCACACAAAAGAGAGAGAGGAGGGCGGAATGGGGAGGGACGAGCTCTGTCCGTACAGCAGTTTCTCATAAAACAGTAAAGATAATAATAAAGCAGCCTTCCCTTTTCCAATTTTTCTCTCTGCCCAGAAGTGCTGCAAAAATAACGAGAAAGAGTGAAAGTACAAAAAAGTATATATCTTTTCTCTCTGCTGCTAATCCCAGAGACAATGCTCATCGTCAAAAGAGCAGAGGACGGTCATTATTATTGTATTTTTTTATCTAAAAGCCAGGGGAACTGGGAGCAGAGACATGCCTTTTTTCTCTTTCTGCCAGTCTATTCAGGAGAAAGTCAGAAAAAAACACATGAGTGCTCCCAGTACTTTCACTCAACTCATCATAACGTAATCACTATTATCGTATTATATTAATGCTCATCTCCCACAGTCATCATCATCAGGGACGGATTCATAAGCCTTTATCTGACAATGAGTGAATGGGAGTGGATGAATGGCTAAAGAGAATCCCTATAAAATGTACAAAGTAAGCAGTAACTCCATAAAATGCACATATTATTCTAGCTTATACATATTCTATAATTTAGGATTGTGATTGTGGCAAGCTTATTTCACCACGTCATCAAACGAAACCACTCTACATGGATTAAAATCATGTAGTAATGATTTGTTCACAATCAGCGTATGGTTACATCATCATGCAGAATAGAAGTAAAGAAAATGATGGGGTACTTAATATGGCCCTTGTGAATTTCATATTGCCAAACATGCCTGCTATTATTAAAGGTACTAAAAGTTAAAGGGAAATACATACATGTTAATACACTGTTGCAAGTACATTTTGCTCTAATTTTCATTGCTAACAAATAACTGCTTGTACTTTGCTCACATACCAGTATTTCACAATTTTATTCTAAAAGCGTTACCTCCCATATGACTTTAATCTGCAGGATGTACTTTTATCACTTCCGATGGATCCCAGGATTCTGTTATGGTTTTGTACTGGTTGTTATCTTTTCTTACATTCCAAATTACATTTTGTTTCTAATTAGCTCTCAGACCGTACTTGGAGCTACCTACTTGGGGCACTTAAACAATTTTAACAAAAGACTTTTAATGCATATTTTTCCGGTCAGGAAGGTCTGATTAAGGTCTAAAGTAAAGGCCCAGAAGTTCCAAAACATTACATTCGTGAGCAGATACACTTCTCAACCCAACTTGTACATAAGAGAAAGCAAATGAACTACAGAGAGTAAAATGAGATAAAGTGAATAAAAATGATGATATCTGTCTAAAACCAAGCATACAAAATTCAGTCATGGACAAATCTCGAAGCAAAAAACGTCTGCCATGTAATGGCTAACTGCATACTATACGGCTTCCGTTTTCTTTCTTCAGGGAATCCGGATTTTCCCAGCAGAAAAAAAAGAGAACTGAAATGTAGTAGTACAGAACTTCACGTCACGACTCACGTATTTCAAGCTTTCTCCCAACAATGCAATGTACCTAATAGGTATGGTATGGTATGAGTATATGCTACTACTTATATCCGGAATTCTAAGAATTTTTATAAGAGAACAAGCCCACATTTGGAATGATAGTCTAGAACAGTTTCCGTTTTTCCCAGCAAAAAACCAGCATTCCCTCTTAAAATAAAAGTTCCGAAACAAGAAGAAGAAAAAACTTATTTTTCTTTCGTAGAAGAATGGAACTCGATCTCATAACTTGTGTCTGAGCCGCTGGTCCATGAGAAAATTGGTAATGCATCATTGGTCATGGTTGTAGATATTTTTGTGGTGTGATGGAGGTAGACTCCCTATGTCATTCCGGTTTCACTGTGTTTCTCTACCGCTGCTAATGTATGCAGCATTTATATAGAATTTTCAATAAAATAAAACGGGTCACCCATCATAAAAAGTTTTTTTCTCATTTGTTCATTCCTTCCCGGAATTCTCATTTGTAGGTGACTCACAAAAACAATCAATTTTCCCAGTCAATCGAGTTAAATTACTGGAATGATTTTTACCACCCAGCAGAAGGAAAATATATCAATGTTCCTTCTAAAAAAAACTACATCCAGGAGTGAACAAGAATAATTAATAATAGAAAATTTTGTAAAACGACTGAAAGAAAACTTCAGTCGCGCCTTCCCCACTGGAAATGACAAAATGGGCTCTGCCCAGAATAAAAACCCAATGAATTTGCATTTTTGTCCAATCATCTAAAAACTTATTTGAAGCAATATATTTGCAAATTTATAGGAATGGCACATACTTACTTTTCATTCTTTCTCTCGCAATTCAACAAAAAAAAACTTTCTATTTTTTCAAAGAATATTTTTCTCCGATTTACAGGAATCAGGAGTGGGATTGTTAGTGACACGCACAAAAGGAGACAAACAGTAAAGGAGAAGGCATTGTGTCCCAAGTTCCGCTCATAACTATATCCATCCATATTCTATTCCATGTAAAAAAATGTCTGAGTGACCCGGATGGATCCTGTTCCTTTTTTTATAAAAAAGGAGGGTAAGAGAAAGCAAACGTCACAGAATATAACATGGGATGGTGCATGGAAAATTGGAAAAGTTTTGAGGCGCCATGCGGATGTGGATAGGGGAAAGCATTTACGAACATTTTCCCGTGCCTCCTTCCCTCACCGCACATTCATAATATAAAAATGTGTGCCTGTCCACATATTACATTTGACCTATCTACATTTTATCTTATCATATCATATCAACACTAGTTTCACTTCTTTTCCCTTTGACTGGCCCATTTTCCGCGGGAGTTGCTCCCCTGTCTCGTAAATTAGAGGGAAGGAATTTCACGCGAGATTTTTCGTCTCCTTTCTCCCGTCAGTAGATACATAACATGACAGAGATTCTGAAATGTGAATATGGTTATCTCCATCCAGATATGCGCGTACCTACAATTACTTACTATACCTGCATAACTACCTTCACGTGGTATAAAAATTTAACCTTGTTTGGAAAGGAAAATTTGTCAGTACTTGGCCATGGTAGTGTGGTGGTACTATATGAATAAGAGATGCTGATGCGATCGTTGAAAAAAAAGTTGAAATGCTGAGAATTTTTTTTTCAACATCAGCTTATTTATGTGCCTGTTCCTTTCCCGTCGGTAAGGAAGAGAAAAGGGAAAAGAAAATGTACATAATTCCATTTCTGGAGACGCTGGGAAACCCTTCCCGATTTGAATGCGTCAGAGTTTCCGGTAAAAGCGTATCCATCCGTAATCCTGCCTAAATCGTAAATGTAAATGACGGTATGTGATTTTACTATTTTCGGATTTTATACAAGTACGAGACTGACTGAACACGATGCGTTATTTCTGTTTTCCTATATTTATTTATGTCGATGATTTTTTTTAGACCGGAGACCATTTCATATGGGCTATTTTTATCCTTTTCCCCTCTTTTCATGATCAGTCATCCAGAAATCAAGAAATGAAAGAAACCTTACGATTTTCCACGAAATATTTACAGCAACTCATAATTTCGATAATGATTCTGTATTGATGACGGTGACATGATATGATGATTGACTTCAAATTCCAGTAATTTGAGACAGGCCATGGAATACACTTTTACGACACATAGTCAAGTCTAGTCAATCCTATTCAAAGAGAATGCTGCAAGTCCCGGCATTAACTCAACTATAAATAATTACGGACAGGAAGAAAGGAAGATTCTCAGCGTGACGTGGTTTTCCGCTGACGTCAACTCGCATCAGGTAAAAAATTGTATATCTTTTTTGTCTCGAACCCAACATGCATATACTAACTCAAAAATACCTGTTTAATATCGTCCTTAACTCACTTTCACCCACCGTATAATTTTTTCCATGCTTTTGTGCTTTATGTGTGTTGATATGGATCAATTTTGAATGTTTCACGCATGTCATGTATATATCTGTAGGTGCTTCTTCAATATAAGTTTCAGGATAAGATATGAGCATTTCTCATATGACCGACCCCCTTTCAGATTGCTCCATTTTTGGCAATATTTTTCCCAGGGGATTGCGTGTACGTCTGCACCCCGAGAAAAACAAAACTAACAAGTCTCCTGAAGTCTTAAGTCTCCTGTCCCACCTACACGGCTGGGCTGTCTGTTGTCTTCAATGGAGTGGATCATATCATCATCATCAAGTGAAAAATGACTAGTGTAATATTGGAGGAAAAGTGCAAGTGTAAAACTATCCAGACATACCACCATTTGGTAGATGGCTTCAACGATATTGTACATCTCATCCCTGGTGATGAACCCATCATTGTCGACATCATACAGTCGGAAGGCCCCTGGAGGAGGAGAAGAAGAGAGAGAACAAAATAAACATATAATGGAAGAAAGTGAACAAGATGAGGGAGCAAGACTGATGGGTCCCAGTCCACACAAAGTATGAAACATTTACTACTTCTCGGGAGCACAATAAATCGTGGGACGGGAGGAGGTGCAAGTGAAATGGGGGAAAGACGATATGAATGGATCCAGATCGGCGGGTGAAATGGAGTGGACTTAAGGGTTTTCACGAGGCAATCAAGCAAAGCTTGTACTTTACTAGGGAAAAAAATAAATATAGATAAATACATTACTAAAGTATAGAAAATTAGAATGGAGCACACAATACATAATATGCATATCCAACTATTAGGCACAGTTGTATTGGCATATGTATGTGCCTCCTGAATAAAATATCCAAGAAAAGGGGAAAGTAGGAACAAGCTTGTTTTTCTTTTGTTGCTTAAATGTAACTTCTTTGACAAAAGAATTTTGCATTTGGGGGAGGAGAAGGAGAAAATTCCTTATCGTTCTCTTCCACAAAGATATATAGGTACATTCTTTTACACATGACAGGATTTATAAATAAGCATTTCCTTACATTGAAGTTTCTCGTCGAGGTTCCCCCTTGACGTTATTGAAAGAGCCCGAATGAATTCTTCAAATTCTATTGCTCCGTCCTGTAAAGTACAATGAAGCATGAGTGAATTATATTAATGACATCAACAAACAATAAAAACCGTTGAGTAAACATCAATACAACTTCAGGGGAAGCATATTATTATTATGTAAAGGAATTAAACATTTTTTAAGCTTCGGAGATCACGTTAAGCTACGGTACTTTCACAAGGACAAGCAGCAGCATCCTTCCATTTGACCTATTTCAGGCTCGGGAAAATAATACAAAATGAATACAAAAAAAAATCAAAAAATGTACAATAAATGGGAAGGAATTGATAGTGAAAAATGAGAAAAATAGAGTTAATCAGAGTAGAATGGAGTAGTAGTACGATGGAGAAAGCCGTGTCATCCGAAAAAGCGAAAAAAAAACTATTACGCTATGACGCAAGCAACCTTATTTATTTTTGTTCATATTTTTTCCTATTCCATTAAGTTCATTTCTAGATTTTGCTTTCAAAGAAAAAATACTACGACATCTGCCGAAGTAAACGTATTAAAATCTATCAATAAGTTAGAAGCTGAACTGGCGATCCAGCATATTTATTTTAGATGAATAACTGAGATTCCAGAACATTCCACAGAGTTGTCACTGTTTATTTTCCAAAATCCCTTTTCAATCAAGAAGTCTACTACATAATTCCACTTGAGTTAAAAAGAGAAAGCTTAAAATAGATTGAACTACATGTCCAAAAAAAGTAAATCAAAAGGATCCATTGCATCTAGTTTTTACTTGGTAGCAAAGCCAGATCACTTTCACTTTACTCTTAGCTCAAGCCAGTGCTATCATTTATTGGACAAAGGGGCTCCTTCTATACAATTTCTTGATGGAGATTGAGGATGGAGAGGAGGACAACACTACTCAGTGTCTTCCCAATTCACTTTCATCTCGTAGTCACCAGGCTCTCAAGAGGAGGATTGATTGAAGGTCGGAGACAAAGGGAATGCAATATCTGTCAAGGATATATGGACGGAGATGGAGGTCGGCAAGGGGCAAAGGAAAAATGTAATTATAAGTACATTATATAACGATACAACGATACATGGAAGCATAGAAAGAAAACAGTTAGGTAGTATATGGCTTATGTATGTATCCAACAGAGTTACCGTGAAGGCCGTCTTACATTATTTTCATCAAATACTCGAAAGACCAGAGAGGCAAACTTGCTGGGGTCTCCTTGGGGGAAGAACTGCTTGTATATCTTTATGAAACCCTGGAACAAGATCAAAATTTTTAAAAAATTGAAATAAATTGAGAACCCTTATTTTTATTTACTTATTGGTATGTAACGAAAGTACGATAACGTACTACCTACATCTTACAAGAGAAAGCACAAGTTTCTTTACCAATTTCAAAAGATTTGAGAAAAGTACACAGCTAGTAAATTGCATTGATAAAAAAAAGCAAAAAAAATAGGCTTTTCCTTTCACTTTTAGAATAAGCTCCAATCACATCAAATCAACAAGGCAGCACCATCCTGCCAGATTATTTTTTCGGGGAATTTTTCAAAATAAGATTGAGAAACTCCGACTGGAGCGGATCACAAGTTTGCGTGGGTGAATCAAGTCACTTTTCCCCAGATTTTTCCATATCAGTGTCTTATATTCTTGGCGGTGACGCAGAGAAAATAAGCTGTCTAAAAATTCTCGGTTATGAATTCGTTCCGGGATTGATGATAAGCTACTATGTATACAGCAGGTATTTTTATATGTAAAGTAAAGTATTTTTATACCGTATGTTTTTTCATCCCATTCCAGTTTATTTTTAACTTAATTGCCTCAAGGAATGGGTTCATTTTTGCGTTTTATGAACACGGTTTCTATTTTCACTTTGGCTTAGACAACAACACATTAACCAGGAAAGTAACCATATTAGATATATCAAATCTGAAATTAAGGTGGGATGAAATGATATGTATGATGAAGCATCTATGCCATTTATACATGTAGATGCCGCCTTGACACATAGAAATGATCATTTTTCTCAACAATACAAAGTATAATTATCCCAGCTACAACCTCCCAACCACCCACCCACCACCTAACAAAACAGTAAATAACATCATTACTATACACATACATCAACTATTCGTTATCTCCCTCAGCAATTCAGCCTATTTTCTTATTTTTAATCTCCCTTCCCAACAAAAGAAAGGAGGCGACAGGAAGAGTAGCCGCTTAATCATGTGTGTTCTGAAAGTAATCTATTGAAATGGGAGATGAGGAACGAAATCGAATCAAACTGCTGCCGCCGCTGGAAGGGAAGGCCTATAAGCGGCCAAAAAAACTATTTGTTTTTGTGAGCTTTTTCCTACAACCTTTCATTTCTTTGGAAAAGATATATGGAACTTACTTATGGAAAGTTATAATAATAATGCATTGTAGTAAAAAGCATAGAGCAAGTTGTGTAGTTCTTCAGCTTCCCTTCTTCATTCCCTTTTGGACCAGCTAATAAGGTTAATGGATCCAACTACACAGATCAGATAAAAAGAGGAACCAGAGGTCCATAAGGGACTCTGGGCTAACTTGGAAGGAGGAAAACAGATGCTGTCTCCCTTCCACTTTCTCCCTCATTCTCATTCCCCTTTTATGTATGAAATGTATTTAAAGAAAAGTTAATGGTTCTTCCACGATCATCATCATCATCATCCTGATGCTCGTCGCCGTCGTCATCATCATCATCAGGAGCAGCCATACACAGACCAGCGCAGCAAGCAACTTTCCAATATGTCTCCTCCAATTCTTCTCCTTCTAAAGTTTTACTTTGGAAACTGCCAACTGCACTCTCATGCCACTGGAAAATATAAGTTTAATAGGATGAGTGTGGAGATGGAAGATTGGAAAAACTCGGTTACAAACTAAACTGGTAGAGGAAACTACAATGAACATCTAAAGTGAAAGATCTATGTCGTCTGGCGAATATACCTAATGTCGTAAAAAAAGGTGGAGCAGGTACCTTTCCCCCAGTCTCAGAACAGTAGCGGGGAGAAAGTTTTCTCTGCAAGCTAAGAAACTTATGCTTTCACTGCTAAGTAAAAAGACGATTAAGATTAAGACGGTGATGTAAAAGGCTTACCTGTTCGGTTAATAGTCCGTTGGGACAATCCTTGAGGAAACCTTTGTGCCTGGTGGGAATACAATAAAATCCTGTCAGATTGAGATTATAAAAGGGAAAGGAAGAGACCCTTTTTATTGTGTGCTGTTGTTGTGTGCCAGATGGAGGCTCAATAATAACAACAACACAACATCAGGCTATTAAAGGATATTCGTCAATAAACTCCATTCTCGTAATCGGCCAGATTAGGAAATAATGGAAGTGAAATAAAATGGCAGAAGGAAATGAGCAGCATTCCCTGCTCTCTTGGAATGGAACGGAAGGTAATAAGAAATATAGAATTCTCTTGGATTCTGATCTGGGTCAAGGGGCATTATTATAGCACTGAAGACAAGAGGAATAAGGAAATTGTTAAAAGCAATA
>JAQGAI010000091.1:0-28383 GCA_034696905.1 Lepidocyrtus violaceus | reverse complement strand
TCTGGTAACTTGTCATAGTACTACAACTGCATATGGCTATTTGGCATGGGTAATGCTATCTAGTCGCAAAAATATGCATAGTCAATAACATCTCCAGAAATTAAAGTCCATATTTTTTAATTCAGAAACTTCATACACAAACGGGGTGAAAGATGCCAATTATCTTTTCAACATGATCTCCCACAATACAGTATAGATAATGTTATAGGCGTTGCTCCATTTTTAGTATGTAATACCTTAAACGAAGCCAGATTTTTATAATATTTCAAAAAAAAAACACAAATATAGCTGAGTACATTCGTAAAAAACTAGAAATATGAACAAACTGCCAACTATGAACTTTCAAACTGCTGACCTTATCCCCGGATTAATAGTAATCCTGAAACCTGATCTTGATCACCTGCCATTAAAAAGATGATAAATGTACTAAAACTGATACCTTTTCAAATTGTATGTATGTTTGTGTTATGAGTACACACATGGGAGATTTTATTGGCTTGTATCCCCTTTTCATTGCTGTCAAAAACACATTAAGAAGGGTCAATTTTTATTGGTAGTCACTACCAAAATACACACATAAATGCAGTACGACCTTTGCCTTGTGGAAATGAAATACAAAATGATGAGACAAAGTATCTCTTCTTCTTCCTCGTAATAATCTTCTTTATTGCCAGACATTAACATTATTATTGTTAGGGTGGAGGAGCAGACATTGCATTGTGGACAGACAGTGAGTAGACGGACGGGTTATCCTCATCCCATTACAGTAATAGTAATAGTAATCCTGCTTCCTCCAAGAAAGAAACTTTTCTGAATAAGATAATCGTGTGGGTGTACATAATGGAGAGAGAGAGAGAGAGGAACTTGGTGGTGGACTCCGTATAAAAGTTCATTCATACAATGTGGCTTCAGCTTGACTTTTGTATTCACTTGCTTTACAAAATATTCCCTTCAGAATTCCTCCAAACAAGACAAAGAACCGGGAGAGCCAGGCAATGAAATAAATGGAAACAAAAGGATAGGTAAAGTAGAGGTAGGTATTCTTCTCCTTCTTCTTTGAAAGAAGATCTGTTGAGGTTGAGGGGAAGGATGCAATTAGCTGAATTGAACTTTAGAAGAAAAAAACCAACAGTAAATATCTTCTTGGAGGTGGAGGAAGAAGAATAGAGAAAAAGGAACAAAAACTGGAATGAACAATGCCATGGATTTTGTTGGGGTGGTTAAAAAAAGGTTGAGTGTGCGGACTGCGGAGCACGCACATACCACAACACACTCCACCTGAATGACTTTTTACTCGGTTAAGTCAGAGAAAAAAGGATGCGTTTTTTTCTTTTATCTCCAGTCATTTAACAACGACCTTTCCCCGTCTCGGTTGCGGAAATGAAGAAGAGAGAGAGAGAGAGAGAAATGAATAAAGAGGAAAATGATGTTTCTGCTGGTGTGTGTCTGTGCTTACTCTTTATTGCATTGGTTGGTATTTTTGCCTTTTAAATACTTAACTTTTTGAAAAACGTTCAGGGACCGGAATGGATGGATAGACAAGGCAATGACTTTTTTCAATGTTAATTCAATGCGTGCGTGTGTGTGTAAAAGAGAGGGAAGAGAAAATAACTTTGAAAATCCCTAAGGCCAACATGAATAACTGCTTCCGCTCCTTTCCACACGTAGAGAAAGCAAACCAAACCAAATGTGGATCTTCTCTTCCTTCCCTGTATTTTGGTTGTACTTCGTTAATAATAACCTTTTCCGCTTTAACTTTCCCTCGTTATGTATCTACTGCTTCCTCCACCGACTGCAATGCAGCATTTCATCAGGAAGAAGGGAACAACATCCATACATACCTAGAAGCAAAAGCATATTTTTTAGGAAGGGGCAAGGGCAAAGGTCACTAAATTTTTGATGAGGATCGGACAATGAATTAGTCAATTTAGCCCGGGAACTCATATGCAAAGACCCAGAAAAAAACGAGAGGAAATGCAGAAGAGCATGTTGGGGGAGGAAGGAGGGAGAGAGAAAGATCATCAACCAAGCAATGTAATAAAAAGTGTATGATGATCCTCCCAGCCATATAGTCTCCTCCAACCATGCAGAGTATCGGTAGTTGTAGCCTGAGGATAAAGTAGCTTTCCCCTCGCAAAACTTGTATATTACTTAAGTATCGTATGTATATTTTGATGATGATATGACTCGGGCATACATACGGACGATAAGACAGTGGAACTCAGGTTCAAAGGAGAGATGAAAAGGGGAAACGTGAATAGTTCATAAAACGCACACTTCAACACGAGAACATTTTTTTTGTCGAAAGTGCGCAACATGCGAAAAACTTTCTCTCTTGCTTTCCCCTGCGAGACAAAGGTTGAAAATGTTGAATGTCGGGGCTTTCTGCTCTCCCTCTTGCTGTCTGTGACTAAAAGCTCTAGTAAAAACTCGTAACTTTTATGGGCATGTGGCTGTAAGTAAAGCTTGTTTGATGAACTTCGAGTGGCGGTGGTGATGGTGCTGCTGGTGAAAGGAGCAAGGAAGGATGGACAAAAAAGTACGGAGAAAAAAGGATGTTCCCAAATAGGAATATCACTTTTTTTGTGGTAAATGTCGAAAAATTCATAAAAATGAATACCTAAAAACTCAACTCCTTTTTTCTGCATTTTCCACCTGGCAAAATCAGTGGGTGGGGGAAATGGGGAGGAAAGTGGAGAGAACCCGAACAAACTATTTTTTTTGGGGGGATATTTTGTTTGTCTGGGTGGTTGCTGGAGAAAGTTGAGTGAATGTTTGCTCACATTTTATTATTGTTTCTGATGGAGATTCATCATCGGAGAGAGCAGCCCAGTTGGTCTTTGCATATGCTTTTTTGAGAGGTGGTGGAGGAGGTGGTATGTTTAGAGGGAAGCGCTGTATGGTGGAGAGGAGCCCATCATGTTTCATTCATAAATCTTTTTTCTTCCTCTGCTTTTGGAAAGTCTGGGAAGGAAAAGTTTTCACAGTTGGTGGCATGCCATATAGACATGATGGTTTGCTTGATGATATGGTGGTGGTGGTGGCGTGTGCTCTCTATTTTCCTATTCATTTATTATGTTCTTTTTCAGATTTTGCCCGTTAGTAGTTTTACATGATTTTTTTTGGTTGGTTGTTTGTTTGTTTGTGCAGGAACTCTTCCACTTTCTTCCAAAACTGAAACTTTTACGCTTGGCCAACTGCGGGATAAGAGTCCTACCCATGTTGCCACTTCCCCATTTGATCTCGCTCGACATGTCATGGAACGGGATGGAGGAGATCCCCATGCAAAGTTTGAGCTCACTCACAAGCCTCCGAGTGTTGGATGTGTCGAGTAATGAGCTCGAAAGCGCAAGCCTGCCCAGCTGGACGCCTCTTCCCAACTTGGTCACGTTGAAGTTGTCTGGCAATCCGCTCAGAAGGTATAGAAAAGCAGCATTATCATCATCCTCTCCTTTTTGCCATATTCCAAACAAACAAACAAACAAGGTGTCCTTGTATTTATGTACATTCTTTTTTTAGCCTGACGAAGGACGCCTTTCATGGACTGGGTCGGTTGGAAACGCTGGAAATCCTTGATTTGGGCAGAGTGGATCGATTTGATTCGGATGTGTTGTCATACCTGGTCAACTTGAGGAGCCTGGCTGTGGAAACCCATCCCAATATTGAGAAATATCGATTTAGAATTGGTGCGTGTACACGTTTTGTTTTTCCCAATTTGAAGGAAGATTGCCAGCTTTACCTTCTTATTTGCCAATTTAGTTTAACTATGTTAAACATTTTAATGACTTACAAGCTAGGGCACATCAATTAAAACATAAAAATAAAACTTTCAACTAAATTTCAACCAACTTCTTCCCCATTTCAGGAGCCGTCCTCTCCGGCCTAGCCTACTTGGAAGAGCTCCTCGTGGACGTCAAGGAGTCCCTCCTGACAGACCAACTCCTCGGCGGGATCCTCCCCAAGCTCCGCAAACTCATTATAACCGGCCCCTCCCTAAAAAAGCTGGAGCCTTCTGCCTTCGACGGTCTCCAAAACTGCTACCACATGGATCTCACCATAACCGGAACAGGGGTGGATGACATCCCACCCCGAGTGTTTGAGCTGCTCCAGCATGCCGAGTGGGCTCGGTTGGATATCAGCAATAACAAAATGACTTCTTTGGACTCCTCCGCCCTCTACCCCAACCGGAGTGTATGGTTCAGCAAGGGAACTAGGCTGTTGCAAGGTAAAAAAAGAAAAGAAAACTTCCCCTTCCTCATACTCGGCCGTGTATATATTCGATGCACTCCATTCATGATCGATCATGAATGCAGTTCCAGTCTGCAAAACAAATTTTTTTTATTGATTACATCTCCCCTCCAAAAAGAAAACAGATTTTTTTTTCTAAAGAACTCACTCCACTCAAATCTGATCTGACCTGATCCTTTCACAGAAAAAAAAGAAGTGTGTAGGGGAGCATGACGTGGGATAAATAATACTGAAGAGAAGTTCATAAAAAATGAATGAACCTCTCGACTTACTTTCTCTCCTCATGACTATGACTCAATCCGATGAGGAGGAGGATGATGATTATCCAAGGTGAAATGAATGAGAAGGGCATAAAGAAAGGAGAAGAATAATAAGGATGGATTTTTTTACCCAAAAGATATGAATGTACCTACCTATTTCTTTTACTTAAAAAACTGCTTTGGAGCTAATCCTGACCATACGGCTTTCTCCCTCCGCACGTCGTAAATTTTTGTCGAGCTCATTTTTCATTACACTAATGGACCTAGAGGCATTGCTTTCTAAAAAAAGGAGAGCAGAACCAGGAAAAAAAAGAAATGAAAGGAATTGACAGGGAGAAAAGACGAAATTGTAGTATGTCATGCTACTAGCTATGTATGCTGCATATTATGTACATGATCTTATGCGAAATAGTGTGGTTCGTATCGTTTTACAGATCGTCATCCGTCACATATATTTGTATTTAGTTGCAGATATATTTGTGGAATGAGTCTCTGAGCAAAACAAAATGACTTATTTCTTGGAGAAAGGTATGACAGAGAGGGTTAAGGAACACGACTAACTAAGCTGCTACTGCATAGACCAAGCCAAAAATAGAATGAAAAGGGTTTTGTATGTATGAATGCCGAAGATTTGTATCAGTTAATGTTAGTAATTAGGAGTGGAAATTCCTGGAGAAAGGGGGACTGGGATACTTCCGGTTATAAATCAAAAATTCGGGCGGAGTAGTCAGAAAAAAAATATGTGGGCTTCCTACACACATCATAGGTAGCCATATGGCTATATAGTCATGGTCATGGATTTTGACTGGACCAGGATATTTTTTTTGAAAATATAAGTCAAACGCTCGGTTTCCCATTATTATTTTACCGGACTGATTTATTTTTAGGTGGCCTGATCCTGGACGGGAACGAGTGGATTTGCGACTGCGACCTCGTCTGGATTGGAGAGTGGTTGAGACGCTGGCTCCGGGAGAGCTTCGAGTCCCACTCCACAGCGATCCCCCTGGTGCACTCGATGTACGAGGAGATCCGAAGACCCACCTGTATTGACCCCAAAGGAGGAGGGAAGAGCATTCCGCTAATTGAGCTATACTCGGATGTCATGTGTCATGCAAGTGCCCTCAGCGGAGCGGGCTCCCTCCATAACAGTAATCCTTTCAAGCTAATATTTAACTTTGGAATGGATCTCGTGATGATGGGGATGGGCATCCCTCTCCCAAGCTTGTTATTTACATTTGGCAAGGTACATATACTCACTTTACTCCCGGTATACTTGATCCTGTCAAGGGCACTTTCTGTCCTACTCTCAATTATTGTTAGAAGTAAGTTATCTGCCAACACCAATGCCGCTCTAGCGGTTGGTTATCAACGTCCCCCTCCTCCTTCTTCTCATGGTACGGAAACAAGGTAGCAGGAAAGCGCTTCTCATCATAGTATTTTTCAAGTGCCACTCACTCATCCCTCTTGAATTATTTCATATTTTTTAACTCCAAGCTAACAGCATTTTCTCTCGATTATCCTCGTCCTAGTCAATTAAGTATATTATGCATATTGTTACATATATCTATCTGTCTATATATTTAGTATACATATACATAAAACTGGCCTGTATTATTAAACTGGATACATATCAATATTTATAAATGGCTTCCATTTTTCAACACACAAATCGAAAATAATTGACAGGCTTTAATTCGCCGAATCAAAAAAAAACTCTCTGGAGAAGGATAAAAAAAAAGCATCAAACAGTCAGTGATGCATTATTCTATACTCCGTTAGGAAATACAAGGCAATTATTTTAATCGATTGAACTGATAGATATCCGCAAATAGGATGTGTAGCATTGTCGAAAATGATACATAGCTGAATAAATAGATACGCCAAAAAGCTAACCAACCACTTACAGAATTCAGAGAATTTAGAAATAAATCGTACTTGTAAATTGGGATAGGGAAATAATTCTTGTAAAATAGTTGAAAAATGGTGCAATTTCATTCGTGAAAGGAAAGAAGAACAGGCATACCTAGGCTGGATTTTTTAGTTCAGGCAAAGTAGAGCAAATCCATGTAAATTTTTAAGCCCTAACAATCATATCAAAATGGAAGCCGATAAGTCATAGAATTAAAAAATTATAATTGACAAGGTTAAATCATCAAGTTGTTGAAGAAAGTTATGGCTAGTGAAAGCTACTTTAGGAAGATAAATATTTTTGTATGGAGACCTGAATTATGATGTGCCTTACCACTTACCACATCCACATCCCGAATCATGTAAATTGTGAAATATGTAGGGTTATTATTCAAATAAGAAAAAAATATTAAGATTTCTTGGTAAAAATATTGCTTAACTGTATATAGTGAATAGCTAAACTAAACTAGAATTTGGAGAAAGTATAAAATATTAGCTGCTTCTGCTATGTATCCCGTTGCCCCAGAATGTTAATACCTAAAATGGTTCAAGTTGTTGAAGCTACAGATATTTACAGGAATTTGGTATTGTACATTATGACACTGATACTGATACCACAACTATATTATGTAAAGCTGTGTAAGTATAATATATTATGTAATACGTATACGGGTAATCTAGTATACATGTACTATAGTAGCTCCTTTTTGTACAGATATGGATTGGGACTTTACTGGGAAAATTGGGAATAAAAAACCTGTGAATTTTACCGCATGTTGTATTCGAACAAGCTAAAAATCAATATCAAATGTAAAGACTCATGATTTATTCATTACGCATAATTAAATACTTCTGGCTTGGCTTGATTTGCATCAAATTAAATCTTTAAAAAATAATTTGACTTTTCCGTCTTTTCCCTGCATATCGAGCGAAATTGCGCAATGCTTTCTGCCAAAAAAGCTTAGAACTTGACCAGGTTATATATGATGCCATGATGATGATTGCATAATAAATGATAATAGGATTGGTGGAGAGTTCCAGTCGGTGTCGTCGTCGTCGATTTCGTTTCTTTTTCTGAACTTCCAAGTTCCAAGGAAGACGGTGAATAAACTAATGAAATTGGAAATTAATTTTCTAGCCAAATATCGATCAATCCAATCCACAAAACTATGATTACATCAAACCAACTAATATGGAAAAGGTAATACTTTGGATTCCCACTTCAGTTAATACAGCCACACATAATTTTCCCTTAAAGCGTCCGGGCTCCGGTTTAATATCTGACGTCATCAAATATTGGATTTACTGAAGAAGGCTGGCCAAAAAGATGAAACTCAAATAATAACTTTATTTACTTTCATGTGCGTCCAGTCCACTAATATAAATTTCCTCTTGTTTTCCCCCATCCTTTCTTATTGTTTCCCCCCAAACAAATTGAAAAATAGGAATGGACAGGGAGAACGAAAAAACGAAACCCCAACCCAACCAATT
This sequence comes from Lepidocyrtus violaceus, assembly GCA_034696905.1. Lineage (NCBI taxonomy): Eukaryota > Metazoa > Arthropoda > Collembola > Entomobryomorpha > Entomobryidae > Lepidocyrtus > Lepidocyrtus violaceus. Next base: position 20,476 of record JAQGAI010000091.1, on the reverse strand, counting down.
CTTCTAACCAAACTTTCCAAGATATGCTTCAATATATTCCACCTCTTATCAATCAACGTTAAACCTAGGGAGGGATGGACACTAGAGCATCTTCCTTTTGTCATGTTCATTTACCTCCAAATCGGACAAGACAAATTCCCATTTTTCCTCCTTTATTTTTCTCATTTTGGAGCTTCAAAAGCAATTTAGCAGCTGGAGCTGGACAAGACGAGAGGGGGGAAGGAAGACCAAAAAGACAAAGTGAAAGAGGAAGTCCAGCCTTCAGACGTAGTAAAAGGGAAACTTCCAAAGAAAGAATATTATTTTTCCCTTCCCCTCTCCCTCCATTGTCCCCTGCTCTGTCCTGACGCTTCAAAGTGAGACAACTCAATTGAAGAAAACGAAAGTAGGGAAAAAATGGAGAGAAAATTGACAAAGCAGGAAACAAAGAAAGCAAAGTCAGGAAAATCTTCTTCCCATTAAGAATGCAGGCTTTACAGTCACTACCCATGCTAAAGCCATCATCCAAAAATATAGATATGGCACATACACAAGTGCCTACATATATGATATGGATTTTTCTCTTAGGATTTCTTCCACCCAACCAACCAACTCAAAACTTGGAACTTTCTCTTTTTTTTCAAAAAAATATTGTCAGGTGTGTCGATTCCCTGAGAAGAACTGAAATGAAGAATGGAAACACGAGAGAAAAGTTTAAGGAACAGCAGCGTTTTATTGTTCTCCCATGAAAAAAAAAGAATGGAAGAGAATGAGAGAGAGAGAAAAGCAACTGCAGTCATATGTATGTATATAGCTGAGACCCTGTGAATTGTGTGATTTTCTTTCGACAAGTTTTCCAACATGAACTGTGTATTTCTACCTGGAAGACTTTCCAAGAGAGAAAAGAGTGATGAGGAAACTAACCAGAGAAAAAAAAAAAGCTGAAGAAAATCTGAATAATATGCATGAATGCAGGCAGATATGACTATAGAAAGTAATAGATAGATAGATATTTTTCTTCTGCCCGGGAAGCTGCACGCGATATCGTGTTCTCGATATGTAGTATAGCCATGTGAGTGATAAATTCATAGGAACATTTTTAACTTTAGCCACGGCCACCGCCACACACGGCTGTTCACAGTCACACGGTGGGTCGTCCGTCTTATAAGGCATGTTTCCATTCATTCCAAAGAAGACGGAAAAAAATTCAGAAGGATCCAAGCTGGTTTGATATGCCATTGTCCTGGCTGCATACAGACCATAGACCTTCTGGATAGTCAGTGGCAGATATCTCACCATCCGCCCCACTGTCATCCCCGCATCATATCATTATCACCTCACATTTCTTCCTCTTCTTCTGTTACCACCACCACCTTCCATTCCCATTGTAAGTTGTGAAAATTTGTGAGGAAAATTAGAGGTTATACTTGTGAAGGTAATAGTGAAGCATGCATTTTTAGTTTAGGGAAGGAAGAAAAGAGAAGGTCTGCAACAACGCTCCTCCTGGGAAATAAACTTTTTCTTTTCTTGGGGAAGAGAAAAATGAATAAGAAAAAACTCGCTGGGGAATACCTATTCATTTTCCCTTGTATGTTTTGTTGCTTTCCCCTGTTTCTAAATGGACTCCACTCACACTTCCCTGGAAAATGCTGAAGGCTGCTGCTGTACTGTGTAGTTGGGCTGGATGGATAGACAAGAAGTGAGAATACGATTATATCTTGTCATGCATGAATAACTAGGAAAGAAGTCGTCCCTGGCCAATAAGCTCTATGACATGGAATATGATGATGACGACGGTAACGTGCTTTCTCCCCCTATCATCATCCTCATGCAAAGTGTTGTTGCTTTTATTGCTTGGTTGCTGCTGCTGCTGCTGACGGGATTATATTGAAAAATTGCAGCCCTTTCCTATCATCATCACCATCAATGTCAGCTTTTATACGGAGGAGGCGGGAGGGAATCACCATAATATCAAACATCTCATGCGTTCCCTTCTTTCCCCCTTAATAATATTTACTTGTCGCACGCTTTCTCCCACTATCAATGACAATAGCAGCCCAAAACTTCATTTTTTTTCAAGGTAGGTATTTTTCATCCTTTAAACCTCCCACAGGTGCGTTAATTTACATGTTGGGAATGGGATATGATGATGATGATGGTGACGGATATGACACGTGATAATATGGTAATGATGTCAACGTACAAAAGCACACCTGGGGAGGGATGAAAAATAAGTGCAATTATTTTAACTACATGGATCCCACTTTATCCCACGCGTTTTCTCCCTGTTCATGTGTTTGCACTTTTCTTGAATGAATTGTTTTTCCAGTTATTTTCGTATTCAAGGGAAACCCTTTTCTTTAAGGAATTATTGAGTCGGAGGATACAGCGTCACCAACCAGCTTTACTGCCTTAAGGCTTTTCATTGTGAGTGCATGTACATATCTGGATGCTCGTGGGTGGTCCCCTTCCTCCAGCACTATTCCCTTTTATGATACTTAAGCCTACATACTCTGTGTGGGAGTCAGCATGGTGCTTGTACATGTAACAATGTAACAGGAATTCGATGTCTGAATCCATTTCTGAAGAAATCTGGCAGTTCTTCTCCTTTCTCCAAACCTACACACAAAAACATCAGACAGAATAAAATAAATAAAATTGATCGCGAGAAAAACAACAAGTAAAGGGAACGATTCCCTTCTTCCCGGTTGAATGGAACGGAATCACAGTCATTCACCTTCAGTTCACATCTTTCCTCCCTGATCGATGTAGAAATTCATGTCACTGTTCAGAGTTCAAATCTTTTCAGGAGAAAGCACCTGCATGGCAGCTGACAGAACTTCTTCAATGCTCGTCCCACTTACTCCATAAATTAGGTAAATTTCAGGCTCGGTGAGACAAGACAAAATATTTAAGACATTTTTTTAGAAGCCTGAAAAAATTGTCAAAACATTTACTTTGGTAGGTAGGTACTTTATATCTAGGTATATTTCTATACATAAATTCATGATGAATGATGACATCGGCTTGACTTGCATCCTCGTGTTCCCCACTGACATATGTACTTCGGCAGAGCATTTGGATCAAATGACTTTTCCTTTCTCTGTCATCTCCATTATCAAGTGCATCTGCCGCCATAAAATTTACGAGGGAAAGCAGCTGCACTAACATGCTTCATGGTGTAAGATTTTCCGTAAAGCTTTCCTTGTCTTTTCGGAGGAGGAGGAGAAGGATAATGTATAATGCAGTTCTGTTTTGTAGGAGGAAGCAGCAGCGTTCTTTGAACTCCTTTGAAGTTCCCTTGTTCTCCAGCCATGACTCAATTTTGCATAACATTTTTTTACTTCCTCATCCTTTGAAATCTCCAAACTTATTAGAATTTTTCCCCTCTTTGAAACAAAAGGAAGTGCAGTAAAAGTGAAAGCAGAGGGATTGAGAATAGCTTTTCCTTTTGTCGAAAAAAAAACGTCAGAAACATTTGTGACCCAGATCATAAGAACAATATTGTATTTTACAGCAGAGTAGGAGAAAGCTCTAACGCTTTAGTTCAATGGAATACAATTATATAAAATGGGGGTAATGGCATGAACCAACACCGGAAGTGAAATGGGAAAAAATCTAGATTTCCGTGCAGGAGCAGATGCAACTTGCAAATCATTCCGAAATATCCTTTGACATTTTGTGATACAACTGCAGGGGGCAATATCAAACTTCAATAATTTTAGATTTTTTGTTTCAAATCCGTTGTATTACGTAATATCAACGTAACTCTAGAAAATATGAAAAACGCAACGACAAGTCAAGTACGAAAAACTTTGTATGTATTTACATATGCGTGGGGTGTAATTTTCAATGTCTAGCTCCTTCCATTTCAACTTCAAAATCTCTGCTTAAGTATCAATCGTTTGGGATGTCTACGCAGCTTCTTTCTTTACTTTATTTTCCGATCATTTTCAGTGAAAATATCTGTGATTTAAGAAACTTTTAGTTTTACGGGCTTTGCGGCGACTTTTTGTTGTGGACACTTTTTTTTTTACCTCTTTCCAAAGATCTCCTATGAAGTCTTCCCGGATTACGGGAGAAAATCGACTGGGATTTTTGAAAAAAGGAGTAAGGTAAGTACTTTTACTTTACTTTCGTCCTTTTTTTTTTTGAGATTTTGAGACTTATGTACTACTTGAACAGGAAAAGGAAATAGCTTTGGTGAAGGAAGAAGAACTAAGCGGAGCGAATAAGCAGAGGACAAGAAGACTGGCTTAAACGAGCGATTTAAGTTGGAAAAGTTGGATTTTGATTCTGCGGTGTTGGGATGGGATGGGGCCGGCTCCTTTGTTGACTTTAGTTAAGAAGGAGGAAGGATGGATGGGTAGTTACATGAATTGTTGAGTGTTCAAGAGAAGAAAAAAAGTTGTTTTTATGTTGAGGGGCTTAATGTAATATACCAAGTTGGTTTTCCCAATCGGCCACTGTTTAAAGTGAATTCGGCCGTGTCCTGCCTCCCTTCCTGTGTGAATGTTGTCATGTGTGTAGGCAAGTCAAGTGAAGGATGATGACGATGAAGTTCTCGTCCCAAGTGGTTTTGAAACAGTGAAAGGGATGGGGACAGCTTTTTATATTATGCGTGTATTTTTCTGTTAAAATAAAAAATATTTTCAACTTGGTTTTGACATTGGTTTTTTTAGTGCTAGCTGGTCGGGTGCAAGGTCCCAATTTGCATCCTAGATAATTGAAGAAAAAAGGAAAATCACTTGAGTAGCAAAATGCATATTCATGAAAGGCAGCCCGAGCACGAGCCACTTATGATTTGTTGCATTTTTGAGAGCGGATTTCATGCAAAGCCGTTTTATATCGGGGGAGGAGGACGTGACTCCAGCCAAGCTGATCCGTTTAGTGGCTCAAGCCAGCTTACATGCTAAAACCATAAATGCGTAGGGTAGCAAAGTCCTATACAAATCACATATTTTGTATGAATTCATTTCATTGCATTACATACATGGCTATATGTATTGAATGGACTTGGTTCGTTGACTTCACTTTTTTCTAGAAATTTGCATCACAATTCACAATCCCACCCTTTTCTCCAACTTCATTCAAGCTTGGCTCAGAGCAGAAAAGTAAATATTTAGGATTGTATTATATTGTATTGAATATCTCAAAAGGAAAGCATCATCGTTGAACGGTGAACCGGACCGAGAGAGAGGAGGAAGCAGAGCAGCCTTGGACTGGACTGACTGTATTGGAGTGAGCAGAATGCATGAGCCCGAGCCCATTCCTTCTCGTTTTTGTAGTGTCTTGTCTTCCTCTCTTTTTTGTATTCAGCCACATCACTCTTTATCCAACTTCGTTAAAGCCGACTCTAATGACAACTCGTTTTTTTCACGAGAAGGAGGATGCTCCCAGAATCCATGATTTCCGTTCTGGAACAAGACACGGCTCCTTTCAGTTCCAAAAGCCTATTCTATTTATCCTTTCCTCCCATTGTGTGCATTTCCATTGTCTTTTTTTGTCCGGAGAAATCAACTAAAATTACTTCACTTTCTCAAATGACTAAAAATCCCAGTACAAGACAGAAGGAAAATCTCGGATTTCTCATCGCCGGTCCTTGTGTGCATTGCAGTGGGAGTAATGAGAAGAAAAAGAAAGTCGGAGGGAAAGGGAGAAGGAGGGAGGGAGGTAGTGCGTGGTTTCACAAATTATTGTCTCATCCATTCCAGTCAGTTAAGCACTTCATGCCAATTCCCTTTTTATTTCGATGTCGTGTCCTTCCTCTCTCCTCTCTCTCTCCCTTTTTTCTTCCGTTGATTAAGCTCATTCTCAGTTCTGTGTTTACCTTCAACACAAGGGAGGAGACGACAGTCAATAGTAAATCCTGATTGTGGAACGACATGGGTGGTCCTTCTCTACGAATTATTGCTTTCCTTGATTTCATTTTCTTGACATGGCATGGTAGTAGACTCCATCCTCCAAGTTCCACTGGATTACAGGCACATTTTTGTTCCATTTGATTTAAGCCAATTGACAAATTGCTGAGTGAGCTTCAGCCTCAGCTCGGCTCGGCTCAGCTCAGTCACCAAATAAAGAACCGCGAGCAAGGACAGTCAGTCCACCAACGAGCAGGTAAGTACTGCACTGGAATTAATAAATGAAATCATTGCAAAAGGACAGACGGACTGATTACCGATTGGACAGAGGATTCCCCGTACATATGTACTTAACATATAGCCTGTGCTAAATATTTCAATTTTATTTTCAGCAAAAAAAATCCAAGCCATTTATCTTCAGTATAGATGGGTGGAGTCCTAGTGATGATGACATATATGGGATAATGTGTACCTTCTACTTTGTCAATTTTTCTTTTGCTGATTACGAGAAATCCCGCTGATTAAAAGTAAACAGGGTCCACTTTTTATGATTGCAAAAATTAATTGAAGAAACAAAAGTATGTATGTTTCATTTCGCAAAGTAATAAAAAAACTTCTCATATGAAACATCATACGTATCATGCCATATCATAACTCTGGAACTATCATAATTACTTTGTTCCAGATAAGTTAAACCTCCAGTTTATTTAGAACGTGATCTTTTTTACAGTCTTCATTAATTGAAGCATGCTCTCATCCCAGCAGTCGGATTTCACTAATTACAAATTCGGACAGAGTTTTGCAAAAACTCGAACATCTGCTTTCACTTTCACCATACCATACCATACTTATACGTCTTTAGATTGCTCCTTTTTCGCTCAAATTTTCATAAGGGATTTCATAAGTCATTGCCCAAACACTTTCCCCCTCAATTTAACTATATTAAATAATTTATTCCCCAACTTTACAAATATAACTTTCCCTCCATGAATACCATTTTATGAGCTCAAACTTGTAATAAAAACCTACGCATCGTACCGCACCGCAGCAGCACCCGGAATAACTTTTCTATTCCATTCTAAGGCAACCAAAAAACTTTTTGCTTAATCTTGCTGAAAAACAGGATTTTTCCTGTCCATTATTCATTCATCCCTGCATAATATACACTTGTCCTGTTTTTTTCCTTCCTCCTTCTGCCAGTGTATAAAACTAACTGAACATGTGTTCCCGTCCAACATTATCTTCCACCCACGCCACTCCACTAACTAGTAGAGTAGTAACTAACCATAAGTAGGATATGATGAGGAGGATGATTATCATCATAAACTATTTTTAGTGGAGGAAAAGGAGAACTTGGATTTTTTACCATATGAAAAAACAAAACTTATTCAACGAAGAAAATGAAACACGCTGTGGGGCAACCAGTAACAAGAACAAGCAATAAAAGGCGACTTGCCCATGTTGGCGGCATCAGCGTCATATGAGAAGGTAGCAGAGGTTTTTGAGTTTTGACTTTCTTTGAAGAAAAGCTGCTTCAGAGGAACATTTAAAAGTTTAAATATTCTTTGTCCTGCTTTCTCACTTTTCTCCAGTCCAGTCCGGTAAGGAACTTACTCCTCCTTGTAAAGAGTTCGGAAGGGAGGAAAGGGGAGCAAATTATGAAAAAAGGGAGAATTTATTCCAGCATATTCCAAATACAAGAAATGGATTTTGGAGGTGGGATGCCTCAGATTTGACTTTCACTCTTAAACCATATAAAACCGATATTGTTACAGAGCTTTAATAAAAAGTAGAGGGGAAGGGAACATCCTTCCCCATTTTCCCTCCTCCGGCAACACGACGATGATCACATGAAAAAAGGAATGGCTGGGGAAGGAGGATTGGAATATGAAGATGATGACGGAAAGTGGAAAACTTTTCTCATAGAAAATGCACTCAAGAGGGAGATGACTTCCGAGGGACAGGAAAGTAACAAAACTCGCTTAGGCTACAGACTACAGACATAACACGGTGTTTAAGGATGACTTCCCTCCCGCCATTTCCAACCTATTAAAAAGTGTAATGTGGGCTAACATTCTTCCCATCAAGAATACCTAAATCTATTTTTTCTTTTCTTTTGGTATGAAAAAAGAGACAATAATCGAGAGGCATTCCGACTTCCGACTTCCTCTCCACTCCACTTGAGTAACTTCTTCTTTCCCAAGCCAGAGTACACTCACAAAGCTAAAGGGAAAACTTTGTTCGGGATCCGCCTCCCTGGAAATGATCGTCCCGGAGGCATTATGGGCTAGAATTTTACTTTACTAAAAAAAGAACCAGTATACCATACCAAGAGCAATATTACATTAATGTGACATTTTACATAAGCCAAACGTTTTTTTTAATATTAGTTTTACTTTCCGTTAGCGGTGGAGTGAGTGAGGTTACTTATCTGTGAATTAAATTACATACAAAGCTGATTTTTTCGGATCTCGTCTGACCTACTACTCAACCTCGATTTTTACACACCAGTTTCCTTTCACACTGACAAAACTGTAAAGGTTTTATTTTAAGAATTCAACATTTTGTGGCATATTGTTTTATATCATACTCTCCAAAGCGATGTTAAATAATGTGATTTTTTGGGTCAAAATACTTTCTTTCATCCCATTCGCCCCCCTGTCTGGTGATGAAATGATAATGAAGGCAAACATAAAGTAAACAACAGTTGACAATGTTGTCATATTAAACATGACCTAATGGAGGTTGACCATTTTTTGCAACTTTCCCTATCACTCCAGGCTAGCAAACCTTTGCCAGTTGTCACATTACCAGTTTTATAACCACCATAAAATGCAATCATAGCAAGGAAGTAAGAAAGTAAACAGCGGCAGTATGATCCGGTTGACAGGCAAATTACAAAGAAAACATTTTACCAGATTTTTAGCCAAGAACGAGAAAACATAAAAAGATGAAATTAGGTAGAAATGTAATCGAGCCATTATATTGCTAACGATTTTGCTTTTTATGCAAACAATACTAACATAGGTAGGTAGGTAGGAGAATAAAGTTCTAACTACGAAAAGTGAAATAAGTAGGTATGCTAAGTTTTTTTTTGCAAACTACAGAAATTACAAGAGCAAACAGCAATTTAGCGGGAAACTAAATATTTTTCTTTTCTCTTCTAACAATGGAGAACATCTGCCTGACTTTTTTCTGCGGATTTATGTAAAACAGAGCAAAACTTTGCAATAACATACATACTCGATAAAAAAATATTGTAATATTTTATTCATTTTCCAAAAAAGTTCCGCTTCTTTATCCCCTCCAGTTTCTTTCATCAATTCAAGGTGTTTGACTACAATATAAAAACTTGACAAGTCGAAGAAAAAATCTTCTTTCACTTATCTCCCATCTTTACTTTCACTTTCTCTGACTTCGTTTAGAAGAGGCTTTCCGAACAGAGAGTAAAATTCAAATTTAATTCAAAACTTTTTCCCTTATTCTTTCACTTAGGCACGTCCTAAAGTGAGCTAAAGTGTATCTCGTATCTCTTGACTTGAACACAATTCCTTGGTTTTTTCATTGATGATGATGATGAGGATGATATTTTTGTAACTCCTTTCCAGAAGGAGAAGGAGAAAGTTTTTTTTCTTTCCAGGAGCAAGTCGTGTGAACATCATCATCCCCATTCCAATCAAAGTGATAGAAAAGTGTGTAAAAAAATCAGTCTCACGCATACGGCAAAAGCAGGGGAAAATATACATACTACATCATTCCCTCCATTCTTTCTTTCTCTCTTTTCGATTCTTACTTCCAACTTAAAAATATATAACTTTTTTTTCGGGGAGAAGTTTTTTTGTGTATTTTTTCAGGAGAGTATTCTCAAGTAATTGATTGTGATTGAGTGAGCCCAACTACTTGACTTTCTTCTTCTTTTCCTCGGAAACTTACTTTCTTTCTATTCTTTGTTAACAACAGTGAGGGAGGGAGGAAGATGTAAATGAAGATGAAAAGAACAATTCTCAGAATGACTGTGTGTACTCAACTCGTTTTTAAGTCTAAAGTTTTTTTTCTTTCTTGGAGACTGGAATGCCTTCTTGTCATCTCATTGATTGTCCTACACTTGTCATGATCCTTATGGCTATGGAGGAGAGAGAGAGAGAAAAGGATTACACAATGAGAACAAGACGAAGAAAGAAAGGAGAAAGTCTTTAGTCTGCTTACATACACTTTTTTATGTGTATCTCTTATCATCTCATTTCATCTTCTTTTTGAATATTTGAACAATTTCAACTTTCTTTTCCGTCCCCCTCCTCCTTGTTCTTTGTGCCCAAAGGCGGCGTATGTTTTTTAGTCGCTAATTTCTTGTATGATTTGACGCTTGGCTTGTTTTGTGTAAACGTTGGAGTTTTGCTGGGGTGTCTTGAGGTTCTCAAGAGGATGTGTCGGATGTGGATGGATGGTTGGCTCAAGTCCATACTTGAAAGTTCAACAATCGAAAATAAAAAGCCACATGATTCTCAGTTATATAAGTAAAAAGAAGAAGATGGAGGAAAGGATGGCTTTCAAAATGGGAGAGATTTTTTTGTGGGGAAAGTTGTCAAGAAAAGTTTATGGTTTTTATTGTAAATTTGGGTATTGTACGGCGGAAGCAATCACAGTCATCCCATCATCAACCATAAATTAATACACGAAAACGAACATGGATGTAAATGTTCATATTACAAACACACTCATTTTCATTTTAATAGAAATAAATAAAAAGCGATTTTTAATTACTCATCATCAGGCCAGACAGACATCAGAAACGTGAGTTTTGCTGAACTGGCTGAAATTGGGCAACCGAGCTGCTTGCTTGTGTCAGCAAAAATGTATGCTTGAATTACAAATAATTCCAACAAAAAATATTCCCTCGTCTGTTATGTGATTCTACGAAAATCCTAATCACGAAAACGGTTTTATATGTATATGTATGTATGGTATTACATTCACACTTTGATCTTTTTTCCTTTGAGAATGGTTTTTGGAAGTGACTGTTTTTATTTTCAAATTACAAGCCGTTTGAAAATAAATGATAATGCTTCTACTCACTGGAAAAGAAACAGATAAGAATTCATAGTTTATGCTGATGGTGATGTTGAGGTTGACTATAGCTAAGCTGCTGGACTAAACTACTACGAATGGATTGGGTAATCCGAAATGAAATAGTTATGAGTTGGTGGTTTATCATGAGATAACGAATTATGAAACGGTAAGTTCAAGTCTCAAAAGCAAAATCCCATAAAATAATCTCATTACATTGCATTACAATCCGTTGCCCCAACAAACACAAGTTGAAATTAAGGATTACGAAATGAGAGTCAAAAAAATGAAAGGATTTCGTAATATACGCATCAACTCTACAAAACGTGAGTTAGAGAGAGTGGCTATTATGTGGTTGTGCAAGAATCAGAATGACTGGAAGTTGGAGTTAACTAAAACGGTTAAAATGAACCATTTATTTTCTGCTAAAAATAATTTCATGAAAACTTCTGTTCTGCGATTGTAGTTAGTTGACTGGTTAGTTGGTAATTGTAGCTTAGCCTTAGAATATCATCGCGCTTTATCATACTTGTATCTCCTCCAGTGATTCAGCAGTAATCCAGAAATTGAAAAACATACTTAGCTTAAGCCTATCATACTACGTTAGAAAAAGGCTATAAAATACATAAATGATTTCCTCCCATTCAATTCCTCTCCTGTCTAAACTTGTTTATTGTCTCTTCCCTTCCCATTTCTTTATTTTCCCCACCGAAACCGCAGCAAACATACCCACTCTTTCTTCCTCCTACTCCTCCTCAGTGTTTTTCTCAGCACCGGATTTCCAAAATTAATTAAGAGCCGACACTTGCGGAATTTATGGGGATGAGGCTGCATGTCCTCTTCCAGTTCCAGCACACAAGGAAGCGATGGGTTATCTTCTTACTTCTTCATCCCATCACTACCACCTTCACTTCCCTTTTATAATTTTTACACGCAGTCACAGTCTTGTATATAAAGTAATCTAAAGCAATCAGTGGAACATGCCACAGTCAATATAATATGTAGCTAGCCTAGCCACCTTTTACTTTAGGGGAAAGTATATTGCTAATGTAGTCTCTTCATCGTCATCCTCATGATCATGATCATCCGTAAAATTAGATGAGACAGATTTTCTCCCCAGGAAGAAAGGAACAAGGAGAAGATTAGATGGTGCATGGTAGATATATAGCATAATATGCCTGCATATTCCATGAATTTCATGCTCTTCCGATGCTCACATTTCAGTCTATGTCTTGCTGGAAGGAAATACTTCTCTGGAAAGTCGTTTTTATTGCTATTTCATTGTGAAGTTCAATTTTAGTACCTCAATTCTTCCCTATAAAAAAGAGCTCTATCTATGTGGCAATGGCATTTTACTTCTTTATCTGTACATGGTTTGCTCTTCCTCGGAAGAAGAAACAAAAATGGTCTCATTCAGCTTCACTAATGATATTATTGCTATGCAAGTATGCCCCCAAACTGCCGTCCTGACCCTGGCCTGGACACTCTGACTTCGGAATAAATACTTGATGCAGGTGGAAGGATGGATAAATGGACTAGCTCTGTGTGCAGCTATGTAATAGTATGACGTATTCTGGAACCTGTACCTACTTTTGGCAACATAAAACTTGCTGTAACAGTTTGTTTTTCCCTTTCTCATGGAAAGTGAAAAGCAAGCTGTAGGGAAAGCGGTAGAGAGGGAGAGAGTAAAATGTGACCGTTAAAAAAGTCATGAAACTCCCAAGAGCATCATTTGACCACTTGACCACCAGCAAAACCATCCTTCCCATAATATCCTATTCCACTGCACTGCAGTCTCATGTCTCGCACGATTACTCACTCACATCAGAATCCGCTTAATATATTCTCCCAAATGGGGGAATAAAGATGGGGGAATGCCAGTTGATGGGAGTTTTACGTATTTATTTCCCTCCAAAATGGGGAAAGATGGACCCGGAAGTGGATATAAAATGCTGCTTTTGACATTCGACATGGAATATTATAAAGGAATCCCCAGAATAAATTCAGATTTAATACTTGAAAACGTTCCTTACTTTCATTGTTGTATTCATTTGAAAACAACGTCGTTTCTTTAATTTTGTTTTTTTTTACTTCTACAATTTAAATTTAATTACTCACTAAACATTACCCAAGTATAAAAATCTCGAAATATTTCGTTTACAATCAATCTGCAGTCTGCAATAATATTATGGCAAAAATCGATGACGCCCTTTCACACATTACATTAGGTAATGTGTGAGTTTTTACAGATCACCACCACACCCAATGCCTCCGGACATAAAACTCAACTTTTACTGAATAAATTCCTAGTCTACCAAATTCCGGGTGAGCTGAAATATTTTTTGTTTGAAATTTTTACTGTATATTTGGATTCTAACAGCTTCCATAACCCGACTTTCCCTCTATTCCATACAAATTTGGTGGGTGTATCCATATCCCCAAACAGCCGGAGGGTCACAGGTGCACGTGACATTTCCCTATAGATTCCTTCTGAGAGAAAGCATGCCGACTCAGAACTGGAAAACCTAAACGCACACCCACCCCTTTGCCTTGAAAAAAAGAAAGAAAACAGTTTATAATAGTTACAATACAATGTATCGTAAATACTTCCAAAAATGCCTTCATGATATGACCCGGCCTCCCCATGATTAATATGAAATAGCTTACTAAAATAAACTAAAACATAAACTAAACAGAGAAACAAGGATAGCTGCAGAAAGCCTCCAGCCATTCTCAAAAAAGGAGGGTACGAGGAATTCCCCAGGAATAGAGACAAATCGAGTCTAAACGAAATTGATTGATGATGATGGATTAGAAGAATAAACAGATTGGGGTCACTAAATACATATTTATTTCATACGTTGCTCTCTCAGCCCCAGTCAGTCAGACTAAACTAAACTCATATTTCAATTTGTTTTGTATATGAATTCGGAGAGGAACAAAAGCCTGCATCCCATGCCAATATCAATACAAAGTTTTCGGAAAAAGGGATCAGTCCAAAGGATCAGAAAACATCCATCATTTCTCGGGAGAGGAAGTTGTGAGAATATTTCAAAATAAAAAGGATTATTTGTCCAACAGTTCATATCTAACTGCTTGGATCAGATGATCAAATCTTCATGAATCATTTCACAGAATTTGGAATTTCCATTCCCAGCTGAAAAAAATGGTTCTTTCCCTTCACTCCCCATTTATGTTTGATGCTGCTGATGATGATTATGATGAAATTATGAGACAGTTAAATTTGCAATTAAATTTTTACCCCTTTCTCTCTCCACCCGTCACTGTTTACTTCTGCCCTGAGCTAATAATAATAATGTTTCATTTTTTCCCGTGCTTTCTCCTCAACTTCCCTTCCCTGCCCTCTGCTTCTTTTCCTCGCTCCCCTCCATAAAATGCAATTATGAAAACTAAACAAGAAGTTGTAAACAAGCTATACTTCTTAAAGTTGTAAAGTGAAGGAGGACAGATTAACGAGCTCGTTACTTTTATTTCTTACATCACACTAAACAACATCAACAACCCATACAACATACCTAACCTCTTTCTCTCCTCCTCCCATCCCATCAAGAAACAAATGAAGAATCCATTCAAACACCGCTGAAAATTACGTTTTATTACTTTTACTACTGCAATAAAAGGAGAAAATTAGATTTACGAACAAAATACATAACAGCACTAAAAACTAATAATGTAATGCGGGGAATGTCTCCAGTTGAAAGTAAAAGAAGAAGAAAAAAACTCGTTTCCACTTCCCATTTTATTATGCCAATTGAGTGTCACCTCACCACGTCCCCCTCCATCTCAACCCTTTGCCAGTTTTAGAGCTGTTCGTATATTTGAAAAAAATAATTTTCCAGAGGATGAAAGGGAAAAAAGCGTCATAAAATATTAACCCGTTTAGTTTCCACTGTTGTCAATTTACTTAAATTCTACCTTGAGCAAAAGCGACTAGAAATGGGAAAAGGCGAAGAAGGAGAATTTTCATCAAAAGGCAAAGCATTACATGGGGAAACCGCAGGAGAACTTCTGGAGCACAACACAAATGAACATAGCATCACATCATCAAAGATGCACTACCCACAAAATGCATATTCATACCCATGCCATATGACATGGCTAAAAGAAGCAAGCAAACCCGAAAACTGAAACATCAACAACTAGAAAGTTTTATTTTTGGGAAGCAAATTTTAAGGAGTGGGAGCAACTCCGAAGCGTATCTATCTGAGCTCCTCCGTGAAACTTTCATTAATTCACTCCATCCCTGAAACATTTAAATGCTTTTGAGGTGGTTGCTGGTATTCACAGGTAGGTAGGTAACTTTGAATAACAAAGTGGAATAGGTATATTAGCAAAAAGCTAGTCACTTTCCCTTTCTTCAACCTTTTGCCATACTTAAAAGGAATGAAGTTTTGTAGTCAAAGTCAAGTCATAAGCAAAAATGCTGAGTTGACGGTGAAAGCATCAAAGCAAGGAAAATATGATGATGACTTTTAAAGGGAAATAATGAAATGCTTCATCTTTATTTATGCAACTTTCCCTCTCTCAGAGTCAACTTCACATGTTAGGGCAATCCTGTTCTGGAGCTAGCTATTTATGTCTTCCTCCAGCCGTTTGTCACTTCTTGCCTCGTCTCTTGATCATCAACGAATGCACATCGTTTCATCACTCCCTCCCTCTCTCACAATATTCTTTAAGGTGGTTTGTATGGTTTCCTCCAGTTAACAGTACGAAGATTCGTGCGTGGTGGTGACTGGCGCTAGCACCAGTCGACAAAATGAACAGCTTGCTGTCATTATCATTAGTTAACTTGGGCTTAAATGATTTAAAAAATAATTTTTACGTAAATACAATCAGTAAATCAGCAGGTTGATTAACAGTCCCGTGGTTAAACATTAAACTAGAACCATGAAATAGCCCACATTTTACCGTTGCTCTATCCGATTGCGAAATACGCAATGTCAATCCACCTATTTGTATTTTATATATTGACCGTCCTCCGAGAGAGCAAATAGGTAGGTACAATATTATTTTTATTTCCCCGAAAAAAAATCGAAGCAAAAAAACACATTTTTCTTAAAGATGGATGACTGGACAAAAATGGATGGCGGATGTCGAACTGGAAGTCTCTCTGTCCCTACGTTGTGTCGTCTCCCATCCCGATCTTCAGCAAAGAAAAAAGTAAGTACCTATAAGCAGGTAAGAAAATATATTGGTTGGAAAGTGAAAGTAAATAAGGTTCACTCAAGCTCACATATAGCTCACATTATGGAAGTAAGTACAATTCGCTTCTGTATACACACATACCTACCTATTTCTTTACCACTTTCTCTTCCCATTTTTATTTCTTCATCCATTCCGAGAAAAGGAAGATATAGTGTACGTTTGAGAGATGAACATGATATCCTGACCAGGAGCAAAGCCGAAAGTATCCTCTCTCTCCCTCTCTAGTAAGTAAACACACAAGACAGGAGAAACAAACAAAAGCACTTACTCTTCAAAGGAACAGCAACAGCAGCAGGGAGAAAGCAGCGATCTCAAAGATTCCAGTTTCAAGATAAGAGAAGAAAAAAAAATCGCTCCTGTTTTTTTTTGCTGCTGTATATCCGTGAGCAATTTCCCCATTTACTTGGCCATTACATGATTTTATTACTTTTTTTCCAGGACATTCCATCCAGTGATAGGTGATCACTGTTTCATGTTATTTTTCTTTCTAGATGAGTACATGTGGTAGTACTAGAGTAGTACATATCCTGTCGTATGGCTCTCGGTTCTAAAGTTTTTTTTATAGCTGTAAATAGCAATTTGAAGGAGGGAGTAAAAAAGGAAGGCTAAAAAAACAAACAATTTTTTTTTGCAGAGATAGAGAGGAAGTGAAAGTGAAGGGGAGAAAGTGGAACGAGAAACTACTGTGGAGGTATTGATGATGAGACAGACAAATGCATGGTGGCGATCTTAGCAAAATAGATATATTTTTTGCCGCAGTCACGACATTGTTTGTATTTTATTGTCTTCCGTGAGATCTTTCTCCTGCTATGATGATGGTCGTTGGTCTGCACAGCCTCCTCTTTTTTTTGCAGTGGTCAGCAAAAAAACAGGAAGGTGGCTAGGTACATTTTTTGCGTAGTACAGTACAGTGGAGTATGGGCCAGGTCTCAAGTCTCCTTTCCGTATTGATTTCGTATGGTGGGGAGTCCATTACGCTAATGAAAAATGAATGAGGTGGGGAAACTTATTTTGGACAGTTTACGATTTTTAAAACAAGTAAAGTAGGTTTATTAGTTCCATCCATACTCAGGACTATGTCGATAGGTGTATATTTCACTTTCCCCGCAAATTTACAGCCGGCTGCGTTCACTGAAGGACAGCAGGAATGGTGCAGAAAATGTGTTTTCCTTTCCGGTTCTCTGGTTCTGATTGCTCTGCTCCTACTGCTGCTTGGTTGGGATTGAGACAGGACTGGGATTTTTTACTTATTTATTTATGATTTTCTTTTTTGTCCGCCAAAAAAAGACTTGGGTTGCGTGCTTGGGAGCTATATATTTCCGCAGGAGCGGATCAGCACACAGGACTAATTATGAAATCTGCTGACCACACTCAATCACATTAAAGCCATATCTACTACCTGTCTCATATGTGAGATTTCCCACCTGGCTTGGATTGGAGAAAGGAAGAGGTGGAGTAGCAAATGGATAAAGTAAACTACACTATAAGAGCTTGAGGATGGAGAGTTTACCGTTGGGAGTCTCTATTCACCCATCGCCTAACCTTTTTACTTGGAAGAAAGCTCATCCAAATTCTTTTTTTACTTTTGTTGATTTGGTTGGTATGCTCTTGGTGGAGTGGACCATGACAAATCAAGTGTTCTCTCTGGAGAAAGTCGGCCTTTGATGCCCAAGTCGCTTTTGGGATCGCAGTTCTTCTATGTAAATCAGTAGGAAGGTTCTGAGATAAACTTGATGTTTGTAACTTGGTTAAATGAACATAAAAAGTTTGCTTGTAAAAGGAGACTGCTTTTAACTCACCAACCAGCCTGCTTCTGCCAAAGGAAAAGCTGAGAATGAGGATCTAAAAGGGATCAAAGTCAAAGGAGGATTCATTCAAAATCCAACATAACTTATGCACTTCTCCCCACTGAATATTTTTTAATGATTTCTCCTAATCCATGAGCATCAATTTTTCTCTGAACTGGATCCCTCTTTTAATTTCGCTAATTTAAAACTTTCCAATTCTAATTAGACATTTCTTCCTTTTTCCCGGACTCATTAAAAAGTGCAAAGCCCAAGATGCAAAGTCCCTTTACATAACCGGTGAACCGGAAGGGAGCTAGCCCATAACATTATCCACTTTCTCCTCTGCTTTACCTTTGCAAGAAGAAATACTGAATTCGACTAGTGTTCCCATTCAATTTAAATATATTTCCCTTTTGCAATGCTTTTCTCCTTCAAAAGGGAAAACGCTTCCCTCCACTCCCATTTCCCATTCTCCCCATATGGCATTAGATTTTCCGATCAGATCAAAGCGTTCGCGATGGAAATGGCAATAATCATTCAATTTTTTTCTCCTTCCTCTTCTTCTTCGCAAAACTTCATCCAACTTTTCACATCCTCACAAAGGCACAAAAGCGACTACTCCATATATACTCCTCGGGTTCCTTCTTAAATGAGCTGGCATGTACCTTTTCTCACGTGCACTTACACGTTCCGCCAGAGATCAAATGACATGACAGGACTACCTACAAGCTAAGAACGAACCAACCTGAGACGAAAATGATCTCCTTCCTTAGCTACGTGTGGAAGCTGAGCTGAGGAGGGGAGAAAAAAGTTGACTCACTTTGTGTAAACTTCCCATTCATATTACAATTCAATGCATGCCCTAATGCAAATAGTCGATAATGTAGTCCAAACAGAGCATAAAGTAAGTAAGTAAGCTTATATATATCCACCCACCTTCCATCTAAAATTTCCTATTTTCCCTCCACACTCTCAAATAAACGCTGTCTCATCCAGGCACCTTCCGTCCTCCCTTCCCCTCATCATCTACTTACTATGCCAAAGACATTACCAGAATTGATAATAATCCCTGGGAAAAAAGTGTATTGAATATATCCATTTTTTTTAGCTTAAAAGCAAACCAAAACGCTGAGGATGTGATGAAGCTGCTGCTGCTGCCACTGCTGTAGTAAAATGATGTTGGCTGGCTGAGATGATGCGGCCGTTTCTTTTACATTCTTTTCAAGTGACACTGGCAAACTTTCATTACGGTTCGTTAGAGTCCTCCCTGGCAATGAGCTGCTGATGGAGGGAAGAATAACTGACGATGAAAAGAGTTCCTTCCTTCCTTCCTTACACACATGCAAATATAAAGATATTCCTTCTTGGAAGAGTTTTTTTTTAACTTGATTTTTTTTTCTGCTCCAGCTTATCATTATAATACTTACATACACGAGTCTGTTGAGTGGAATAATATTGACATTTGGCTTGAACGACAACGACATTCCATATCCCATATCATATCACATCACATCATCGACATCATTATCATGAAGATTTTTCCAGTCATGGAAATGTAGCCCATTTCCCTAAAGTAGAGAGGGAGAGAGAAAGAGAAAAATTTTCTTCTTCTTCCAGAAGTGTTGAGCTTTTCCTGGTAGTTTTATCCCATTTCTCCACTTTAAAATGCTAATGTTGGTTATCATATGTCTGCACAAGTAATATTGTCAGAATGCGGAGCAGCAGCAATATGACTGGAAAAAAGGAAGGAAAAAATACTCATTTCAAGATTTTTTCTCTGGGAGAAACCAGGGGAAAAGATTAGAATATTATGCAAGCCAGTTAATAGAGTCTGTTCTGGCATTTCCTTTTATAGTCATTGTGGCAGTTTGTGTCCGCCGCCATATGACTACTGTCATATCATTTTTAACATCATCATCATCATCGCCATCATCTAAAATAGAAATTGTCCTCGGAATCTGGATCTCTGCTAAAAAAAGTGGATTCTAGGATTTGGAATCATTATGAGAAAAAAAGTAAAATGGACATATATGCAAAATGAAAGGTAAAGGATGAAACGTGTCTGGTCTGGAGTATATGTTTTTTATCTCTTCAATATTCATGCATATGAGATGAGTGAAAGTAAAAGAGAAAGTGCTAGTGTATGTTCGGCACTCTAGTGGGTGCCTATTCATCTGTTCCTGTTTATGACTATGTATCATCACCCATTCTATTTACATATTTAACATTTGGCTACACAACCTCGTTCATTGTACTTTAGCTAATTAATTACAAAATGAAAAGGATGAGGAGGGGAAAGTAAAACCGACTGAAAAGTCTATATACCTAATCCACGTGGATGGTGATTGTGTTGATGATGCTGATGACGATTATGTTTACAAGAATGGCCATAGTCTCATCCACTTTTCTAAAACTGTCCTCTTGCCACCTACTCAAACAATTCAGCTTAATAAAGCTACATAGCAGCAGCAAAGCTCAAACAGTCAGTTTACCTTTATCTTGCATCATATCATATCATATCTTTCATAACATGGCATGGGTTACGCAATATTATGCAGT
>JAQGAI010000090.1:0-28399 GCA_034696905.1 Lepidocyrtus violaceus | reverse complement strand
CCTCTCCCTCCGCTCCTTTAGCTGCTCCATTAACTGCATTGTTATCGGGATTAAATGCAAATTTTTTGGTGTAATATAATATTTTTGCTTTAGAAGAAATGCTGCTTTTTTATCAGCATAATTTGATATAAGGTATAAAAATATGGCAGCGCTCTGTTTTTATTGGATTGCTCACAAATTGCCCTCATCCCGATAAGAATCTTTAAAGTGAGGAACTATCTTAATGCATTATACAGACTTAATTATCGTTGGGGAAACTTAAACAAAACTGTTCCTTTCTACGACATCATCATAAATAACAATCTGTCTTTCCGCTTCCATCATCATCAGCCCTAGTTAGTGTGAGGTTTTTTCGTGGGTACCTTATTTCAACGAGCTACATCCGGTGCTGTTCAGTCTCGTCGACATATTCGACGACATTTTAGCTCTCACTCAGTCAGTGTTACCATTAGAAAATTCTAGTTTGATAAGAAGGAAAGGAGGGGAATGTAGTCAATGATAAATGATAAACAACGAGTGTCTTTGCTTGACACTATGCATGTTTGTAGGTTCGTATGTACTTAGGAGACGCTGTTATTGCTGATAAGTCAGTTTCCCGAGAGCATTACCTTACTCCCATGTAAGCTAATCAGCTCGTTATGGTAACCTAATACCTACAAAATATTAACTAGTGCATGTTTGCCACTAATTTTTTTGCCATTTGACTTGGCTTGACTTGATTGTTAATTTTTAATTGCTTCATAGCAACAAACATGTAAGAATACTGTTCTTCCGAATTAAAGTAGGACGCAAATGGCGAGGAAGCCAAATGGCAATGGCACGTATTACATCTATCCACCAAAATTACTTTCAATGTCTGGCTATTTTTTAATACAAAATTTACTGCCCATTAATTATTGATACCCCGTCCCCCGCTGCTGTCCCATTGTCTGTGGAGCAACAGGTCCAAGAAAAGCTGTTTAAGGGAGCTCCTTCATTATTATTAGCTGTCCAAGATATGCTAAACCGCCCACATTTCTCACGCCCATTATTACTTGTGAAATGTCATATCCGTAATTTTCTCATCGTCCAGTGAAAAAAAGGCTGAAGTTATATTAGCTAAAAAAAAGAGAAGCTTGTACATTTATTAATACAGCCATAGCCAATCCAAAAAACTGCCAAGTGCCAACCCGACCTAAGATTTATGCTGCAATAATTTTTATTTTTTTTGTGAGAAAAAAATAAAACGTTTATTTTGCTCAAAGCTAATTTCCACAACGAGCATGGTGGTGGCGATGACTTTTGCAAAAAAACTACTGTGCACTGTCAAGAGCCAACTAAGAATAAAAGTATAATACATAAGTAATTCCTAATCCCAAACTCCAGTTTGGCTAGTCTTCATCTCTGACTGGAAGTTCAACAGGAGGGGGATATTAACAGCAGCAGCTGCCCAGCATGTGCTATCCATGTTTAACAAATTACATGGCAGAGAGGTGGTACGCAAATCCTCAGTTTGCAATCACAATCATACTCATAATCACCATATTTCTTTCCTCTGCCATTATTATTATTATATTTTTCCACCTTGCAAAAAAAATAACTATTTGAAGCTTTAATCGCATCACTTACCCTTCCCTATTATTACTCTCTGCTGTATGTCAATCTCGCAGAAATAATGTTATGCAATGAGCTTGTTCCCTTGCGGCTGGCGACTACTAGCTTTAGCCCTTTTTCTACAAAAAAAAATTTAAAAAAGGAATAGATTAAACAGTATGATTGTATCCATCCACTCATATCACATCCTCCAAAAAAAATGAATTTATGTCAGTGTTTATTAGAAGGGAATGGGAAAAGCACAGAAGTTAAGTAAGTGATAACCACGAAAAGACATGAGCATCCAGCTGAGTCCAACATGATAATCAAGGTCTCACCACCACAGCCTCGCATATCATCTTCATATTCGTAACCAACAATTTGAAATAAATAACTTAAAAAAGGGAGAGAGAAATTGTTTTTTTTTCTTTCTATTTTCATATACAATCATACCAAGAGGTGAGGTAATATGATTATTATTATGTAGAGGAATATGAAATCGTCACGTATTCCACCTAGGCAGTCTTCATTTTGATTTGCTTTCCTTGCTATACATATTGCCCTTTCTGCCATCGCGACTTTTCTGAATGGTCACGCGCTTATAACTCTCATCATCTTCTTTCCCTCCTTACTGCTATGCGTGGACTACTGCTCCTTGTATTGGATGATGATGATGATGATGCTGATGGTTACGATTTCTTTTCCCACTTAATCATTCATTTATTGTGCGTTCCTTCCCTCACCATCTGATGTGAGTCATGAATGAGGGAGCTCCCTTTGAACTGACTGAGGATCGAGAAGAAGAAGAAAAAACGAATCTTGTGCAGTTTCTTCTTCAACTCTCATTATAAATTCTACTCATTCATAATTTTTTTTTGCCTTGATTTGCTGAAATTGAAATTTTGAAAAAGAAAATCCTCCATAGCAAACCCAGCTTTAAAATCACTCTTTATTCTCATTTTGCGTATGAGATTAGAGAATGTTGTAATTATTACTAACAAAATAAAATTGAAATGGGAAGTGCAGTAAAAAAAAAATTGTACATGCGGAATCAGCATTTCACCTTTTTCCCATTATCTTCAAAACGTTCACTCCAAAATGAATACACGGATCCCATAATATAACACTTTTCAGCTTCACGTTTTTACGACCTCTTCTTCCATTATATGCTCTCGTGGCTTGTCTAGTCAAAACAAGTTGTAGGTAAAAGAAGAAGGTGCTATATGGCTGGTTGGAGGATATAGTGAGAATGTTTGGATATGGTTGTTTTCTTTTCGGTATCCCTGTATGAACAAGTCAGGGAAAAAATATGTGTAATGCGTACCTTTCTTACTTTCAAGACAGGTTAAGAGTGTTTCAGTGAGAGAGAGAGAGAGCGATACTGATAATGGCACGAACGAAAAAAAAATAATCCAATGAACCACTTCAAATTTAAAATAAAATTTGTAAAAAAAAAACCCGAATGCTTAAAGAACAATAAGCCATATTGTGTTAAAAACTAAAGCAGCAGAAAAGCAACTTCTTCTTTGTAAATTATGTTTTTGTCTGGAAGATGAAAAGTTACATTCCATCCAGAGAGATCCTCAAAATCTGTAGAAATGCTATGCACCAGGCATATCATCATCTTCATCCTATCATATCGCAACACTTTGTGTCGGCTCAGTTTATGCCAAGCCTACCTTTCACTTGTACGGATGAATTCCAAAGTGAACTATTTAGTATGTTAGCGGTGAACTATATTAGACAGGGATCGGTAATTCACATTCTGATTTTTTCTTCTTCAAAACTTTCTTTTTTTCTTCTTAAAAAAAATACTCAAATACAATTTTCCTTTTATGTGTCGTCATATATCTTATCAAAAGCTTTTTAGATTGGAGGAAAAGAAACATATTTAAAGAGTTGAGCGGAGGGGCAGATCCATTTTCATTTCATGATATTATTATTTTTTTTTTCATTGTGAAAAACAAAAACTCTTTCCCGTCTAATCCAACTTTATGATAATCACGTTACACCACAAGCACTAAACCCTACAGACACCGACAAAAACATCCTCATCATATCATCATGATATGATACTTATGACATTGACATGGTCGCTAATAATATTTTTTTTTTAAATCCTCAGAGAAAATGAAACAATATCCATTCGGTTTATGTTCTTTTCTTCAAAAAAAATATCCTTTCTTCTTCTGCTAATCCACTTTAATGTATTCATTTTTGTCTTTCGGTTTGGTTTCACAGACATGGGGATAGTAATGTAATAACGCTCATATTGTAAGAGCTACCTTTAATCAACCTTATCTTAAAATGTTCAACATTTCAAAACCAAGAGAAAAAGTCTGTAAAAAGGAGTATCCGAAAAGGTTACATAATATTACCTATGCAAGAATGTCCAAGCTCATGTAATAAAAATTGTAAGTAATATTTACCGCTCAAGTGGAATCCTAACCAATGAAAATAAAAATTCAGATCCTTCTCAGCACAAATCATTCCAGATTAGTTGTAATGAGTCAATCCAACAAGAATATATATTTTTTACGGAGATTTTTAAGTACAGAGAGAAAGGATTTCTCAAAACTCATAAGTTTCAACAAGAATTAGGTTTAAGGGGTAATGTTATCATCGGTGATTGTATTTTGTGTGCTTACCGAATACCGACCAACCAGCTATTTTCATTTTATTTCTGAATAGTAAAAGTTCACATATCGTTTAGGGCTCTTTTTCATTTCAAAAGATTATTAGGTAGGTTGGGAAGGTATATCAAGTTGTCCATTTACTATTATCAATAGTCAGTCCTGATAAAGTTAAAGTACTGCTGCAATTGGATAAATGCACTTGCTCTTCCTCCCTCAAGAGGATCATCATTTGGGATGATGATCTTGATGTGAACTGTCCATATTTAAAAGAAGAAGGGCCCGTCATCGCATCGCTCCCCATTTATTTTTCTCGTAATGTTCACGTCCATTATAATCACTCGCGGCTATAAAGGTATGTCTTTTTGGCTGATCAACGAGAGAGAAGGAGAGAGAGAAAAATGTTAAAATTCAAAAGGAAATATTTGAGATGGATACTTTCCCGCATTCCCTTTTTATTATTACCATATCAAACCAATAAAAAGGATGCCGATCAAGAAGAAGATTATGATCATGATGAAGATGAAGACGAAAACGGTCCAGGCTTGAAGCAAAGAAGAAAAAACACAAAACAACAACATCGTATAAGTACTTAAGTAATATATTATGTTATATCTTGGTGATTTTCTCTTTAGTTGAGTCTTAAAAGACTGAAAGGAAGAAAAAAAATTCCAATCAAATTATGGACATATTTATTTCTTTTTTTTTCGGTGTATCCCATTTTGATTCTGAGCGAAATATTATGGTATTGCGTTTCCATTTTCCATTGATCACTCCTCCGCTTAATTTGGATTTGTTGTTTTCATCCTCATCTTTGACTCACGCTAACTTGCAAAGGCAACACATTTATTTGTGATTCATGCAAATGGTATATGGATGGGCAACTGAAAGACTGCCGCATTCTGTTAGAGAACCAGGGATTTCAAGAAATATATTTAGCTTAACGTTTGTTGAGTAGTGAGTAGTTAGCACTCATATAACTAGTGAAGCACGAAACAGGTCTGTGGATCACCCTTTGTCTGTAAACACCATCGAATTTGATTTTTAAAGGATTTCTAATATGCAATCCACTTTTTATTTCCTCCGAATTAGAGTGAAAACTAGAACGACTTATTACGTAACTATCTATAATTATGATGTTTATGTAGTTGTAGTTGTGAATTCCGTGGAAAGTTTAACTTTTACTTTTTTGTTGCCATATAAAGGATAATCATAATCCTGGTATGTATTAACTATTAACAAACCCTTCCCGAGCCAATAACCTTCCAGCTAATTGTAAGGGACGAAATTGGACATGGACTAAATATCGGGGGGAGACCAGTAGTTACACTAAATTTCAGCGAAATGGGCAAAGGTTCTTGTTCAAAATAGCTGGTTACGTAGTAGTCCGGCTATGATATGTGCACCCAACAATAATGGGATGATTCACAACTTGTATAATAATTAATATCATTGTTACTCCCCAGCCATATAATTGAATGTTTTCCCCTTTAGGATGAAATTGGGCTTAGTGATTTTCAGGTATGTTGGGTGATGAGCACACGAGTACCGTACAAAAAAAATTTAAAACCCTTTTCCCGTTCAGACTATAACTCCTCCTTGGAAAACAACATCAAACTAAAAGTAGGAAAAAGCACCCTAATCAAAATCATAAAGTGATGGAGACCAATAATTAGAGCCTTGGTCTTAGAAGCTCCAAAGTATACTTTCCTTGGTTGGTGGAGATGACGGGATGGATAGGATCATTTCACCTGTATTCCTGTGATTAGCAAAAGGTAGTCATTGTTCTACATATTTCTGGGATTAAATCATTTTACTTTTGCCGATGAGACTTCACACGGCACACCAGCAGCAGCCAACAACCACCGCAACGTTGTTGAGTTGAGACGTTGTTGATGATGGGTAGCATGCTGCTCATCGTCATCGCCACCACATCATCGTCTGTTAAGTTTTCCGACGTTTGCTGAGCGAGAATGGCAAAGACGACTTGAGGCTTTGTAAAAGCACTGGAGAGAAACTATTTCTTTTTTTCATGAAAGAAATTCGGTTTCATTTCATCATCCATCCGATCCACCGACAGTGATCAAAGGAAGAAAAAAACTTTACAACTTTAAGACTCAACCGCGTAAAAGTAACCTAAACGTTTGAGAAGAAGAAGAAGGATACCGTTTGTGAATTTGAAGCTAATGGTTTTCTCTTCTCAATATTTTCTACTTTGATGATGATGATGATGATGATGATATGATGGTGATCCTGTTGGTGGTGACTTTATTCGTGTGTGTAAATTGTAAATACTTTTTCCGAAATGATGGGGATGACGACGATGAGGAAAATGAAGGAGAGAGGGATATCGCTGAAAATCACCCGCTGAGGCCGCGTCATATGCACTCAAGAGAGACAGCCAGAAGATTTTCTTGTTACTCCTTTGTAGTTAAAGTAACGTCGTCGTTGCGAGTCATATAGTTCGGATTCCAATTTGAAATAAAAAGGATTATATTAAATATATATAATTTTATAGGTATATTTAGATTACAATCTTGACTTTGGACAGGAGGGTGGTGGTAGTTATTTTGATACTGTGTCTTATGGGAAAGTGGGAGACTCCACTTGAGTTGCCAAATATGTGCGCCCAACTGGAGTCGTATATACTTGCTTGATTAAGGAGTTTTTTGGATTCATTTATTTTTGTCAAATGGAACTCCTCCATTTCCATGACGACTACAAGCAATTAAAGCAACGCATTGACAACATTCTTTTATGCCTGGAGAGCATGACAAGA
The DNA here is from genome assembly GCA_034696905.1 of Lepidocyrtus violaceus. Lineage (NCBI taxonomy): Eukaryota > Metazoa > Arthropoda > Collembola > Entomobryomorpha > Entomobryidae > Lepidocyrtus > Lepidocyrtus violaceus. The sequence goes on along the minus strand of JAQGAI010000090.1, from coordinate 21,415 downwards.
TTCGTGATTTCTACTACTGCGACAGTGACTGAATTTTGTGACATGACGTGGTCATGACAGCTTAAAAAGGATACCTACCTACATAAATAGCACAACATACCATACCTATAAATACTATCCTGCTGATCGCCATGCTTTCGTTGGATTGGAATATTTACATTCGAGAGTGAGAATCCTTGAGAAAGCTCACCTTTAACTCTTTCAACTTGAGCATGAAATGTAAAGATCCTCATCATCCTCCTCCTTGTCATCATCATCAATGGGACAAGGTATTTCCTTCTCATTCTCTTGTCACATTAAAATACGACAAGAGAGATGATGTGATATGGGGGATGATGATGTAATCTGCTTTCTGCCTTGTTCAACCGTTCTTTGTCCTCGGAGATGGATGGAATGCTGGAGAAGAAGTAAAGCGAGTCAGTGAGTGAGCACAGAGGATGGAAAATCTTTTAATGTGTGAATTATTAATAGCATGTTCTGGAAAGGTTCTTAAGAGCCATGGATCTCTTGGGGTGAGTTCCTATATTGGATATATTTTTTGGCAGATCAGATCCTCCTCGCTCATGTGCCGTGAATGAGAAGGTACTTGAGCTTGAGTCATCATCATCATTTCGTCATCAGTCATAGGCATAATCGTAGAAATCCTTTTATCTCGTGTAAATGGAGTTTGGTCATCTGATTAGGGAATTTTCCACCTTATCATTCATGAGTCCCATTCAGCTATGAATAGGGAGACAGCAGCAGCAGCAGGCTTTCATCTTTCACGGTGAAGTATGGAGGGATATTCTTCAACATTCTTGCTGGATGTCGTGATTTGTTGATGAATCTATTTTATTAATTCCACATTTCCTGGATTCAATGCAAGCAATGATGTCACAATGTTACGGAACAATTGTATATGAGTGTAGTTGTAAGAATGTAACACTGAAAGATACGGTTTTTATAAGGTCCACAAGGAATGGAAATGAAAAGAAAGTCTTTTCATATTTATTTTTCAAGAGAAGCCGACTTTGCTTTGATTTGAATTGGAATCCCGGTGACTTGATTGGGAAGGAGGAAGGAATGGGGGAAGAGATTACCAAAATAGATGAATGATGATATGATGAGATCAAGAAAAAGATACCTGTGATGACGCGCTCATCTTCATGTGATTAACTTTTAAAAGGGGAATGGTAGAGCGTGGTCTTTGTACATTTAAAAACCATAATAAATACAGTCATAATTCACTTGATAGGCTTTCATACATGAATCGGAGCGAGCTCGAAGAAGATCCGATATTGTATTTTTATTTTTTATAAATTACGTTCATGTTGTCGTGACGCTGACGGAGTGATCATAATGATGATGGGAAGTTGTTAAATGTACACTGTCGACTTAATTCCGATCATCTCATATCAACTGTCAAGCCTTTTTCTCTCCGATGATCATCGATTCTCATTATGGGAAGGGAAGAGAAGGGCCTCTGATCAAAGGGTCACGGGAACAATGCAAATGCTTTGCTCGTCCTATTCCCATCCGAATTCTTTTTACCTGCCTAAGATAGGTAACGTGAGTTCTTTACTCGTTTCACTTCAGATTGATCCCTGACTATGAAATTTTGTTAATTATATATGAGGATATGAAAATCGTGAAGAAAGTGAGTAATCGAAAAAATTTACACGACTTACATCTTCCAACTCATGCAAGTGTGCGTGTCGGCTTTATCTTTAGAATGGGATGGATGAGAATCAAAGTGTAAGTCACAGAAGAAAATAATATTTAAAAAAATATCGAAGATCTCCATTAATAACAACAAAGCATAAATACCGATGATCGATGATTAAAATCTCGAACGATAAGATATAATATATTTTCCATAAATATTGAATAGTTAAATTCATTAAAAGCCATGATCATCCGCAACTTAAGCCCAATCAAGGAATTGGTAAGGCTGATTTCAAAAAGTTGAACAAAGCGCAAGATATCGGCAAACTTTGTATGTATCTATTGTTGTTCCACTCTCTGATTGACATGCTATTGAAGGGAGAGCGGGGTGATGTTATAATGGTGATGGTGATGATGACGATGAGTATTATCCTTGTATAGCCATTAGCGAAGGAAAAGTGTCGTCAAAGTTTGTAGAAATTAAAGTTGGTGATGGGGCGATGATGGCTGTTGCGATAAGTGGAAGAGATAACGGCACATTTACATTTTCCTTTTACATTATTTCTTTCTTGTTCAAACAATTACATATTTATTACGTTACGGCTGTTGTAAGGGGAAACGCAGAGGAATGTTAATTGTTCATTCCATCGCATTGTTGAGCATTGTTTTTAAGTGTGTGTAAATATGTAGCTAATACTGTTACAATTTTTTATAGATTGTTTACCTTTTTACACGTGTGTGCTTATGCTTGCTTTACTTTCATGACTCTGTTGTTGTTTTTTTGAGAGGTTCTCACTCCGCGATTAATTAATGAAGGTGGGAGTAAAGTGAGCGGAGGTAAAAGGAACAGCAGCGGTGGAATCCAGTTTCCTTTCATCCAGCTTGTTCGATAATTGTGAAATAGTTTATTCAACAACATTTTCTCCCAAGTTTTGACGTCCTCTTAACTTACATCTTTCCTCCTCCTCCACACTGAAATAAAAAGAAGGAAAATCAAATCAATAGACAGTGATTTATTTTAGTTCCCTATAAAATCAATTAAAATGAGTACTTTTAAATAGTAATATAGCAAAGGTTAATTTAATCGACTTCTCCCACAACTCATATGAATGGCAGACTGGTTTGAATAAATACAGTAGGTACCTTAACCAACGACACACAAGCTTAACATTATTGTTGTAATATTAATGGGCAAAAATGCACCCATTCCATTACACTTTTTTCAAAACGTTCAGTAGGAAATCAATGCATAAAAGGGGGGAAACGGGAAAAATCCCTAGGGTAATTTGTTGTGGTGAAGAGTGAGCGAGGGTGTGACTATTTCCTACTTTTTATGGTATTTTCTTAATTGACTCTGTTCTCCTGTCAGGGTAGTTTAACGGGGCATTCCGATAACCCGGAGTAAAAGTCCGAGCTGGGCTGAGAAGGTTTGCCATTGTTGGTGGATCACTTTTGACAGAGATGATGATCCTTTCACGAGAAAAGAATTTCTATCAAAAAACAAAACTCGCAATAATTAAATTATACTCACACGCACTTTGTTACTCACTAGCAGTAGAGTAATTGCTTCCACATTCCTCCTCCGGAGCTAATACAAAGGAAAGGGCACCCAGATTCTGCGAAGAATCGATCGAGGCAACGGAAGTATTTCATTCTTCCACCAATAATTACAAATAAAAATTTGCTCTTGGGCACAAATATTATACTCTTTGTGTACGTTTGCTTTACACTCCCCTATTAAGTTTTTTTTTGCATTCATTGTCAGTTAAGGGAGTGTGTGAGTAAAGATGGAATGCAACGTATTTTTTTGAAAGAAAAGGAAGAAATAAACACATTATGATGATGATTAATATTAAAAATAAATTTTAAATGACTGCATTCATTATGGTATGGTGTCCGTTTGCATTGGCAAGATTATCTCCTTTCATGCTAAACACATTTAAGGGTCTACTAAATACCAGTTTTGCAATGAATTCATAATAAAGTGTGTCCATTTAATTGTTAGAATAGCACAGCTTTTTCTTCAAAGCGTTTGCTTGCCATCACATCGTGCATGCTCCACGTTGAACTGAAGTTAAATAGCCTACATTCATATTTACCTGATCTATAAAGCTGTATTATCATTATAATTATTATTATTATTAAATAATTCTGTTACCCCTTTCATGTCATCATGAAGTAAACATATGAATACAAATGAATGAGTCGGGCTTGACGCGGAATAAAAGCCAACAGTCATACATGTCAGGCAACAGAGGCTGGTGGTGGTGGTGGCGCTAGTGCTGGCTTTGACTGGGTGAAAGAAAGAAGCGAATGAGCAAAAATGCATATCCACATGATATGTATGCCTGTGATATTATAATAATACGGAAAGGTGACGAGGCGAGGTGAGGTTACTTAACTCACTCGCACAATAATCCCTGTGAGATTAGTAAGTAATATGTAGTCACTTCCAAACAAACAAGTTTGATCAAGTTTTATACGAAAAAAAAATGCACTAATGAATTTGTGATGATGACGACCGACAGACCGGCCAATGGGGCATGGCAAATAGAAATTGTAGTAATAGTAAAAAAGGTGCAGAAAATTTTTTAAGTGATTTTTACTTAAAAAAAGGAGTTCTTTTCTACTATCTCCTTTTTCCGCTTCAAACATCATGAATGCAAAGTAAGTGGGCATACACGTATAGTAATAATATTATGTACGTATTTGTTCGGAAGATGAGGAGAGTGATAATGATGACATTTACCGTCCATAGCAGAACCACGAAGGGAATAAAGGTAAATGAGAAAAGAAGAGAAAATGTTTTGTCATCCGTATCATTATCATCGTGATATCCATCCCCAACTGAACTCTCATCAACATTATCATATTTTTTGGAAACTTTACATAAGTATATTATTTTTTTTCAAAGTATAGCAAGTCCTTTAGTACTTATTTTTTTTTTCGATGGAGAACAAGGAAAACGTGCAAAACAAGAAAACAGTTACTGGAGCTAGAGACATAGGATCATACAGACGGAGCTCTATATATTATGCTGTCTTTCTTGGCTTGGCTTTGACCATTTTATCCTATTTAGACTCTTTTAATATTACTTGCCTACTTACTACCTACTTGATATATATCATTTTTTTTTCCTCCTTTCCAACAATATCAACATCACTACATACTTTTCTCATTTTAGAAAGCCAGGAGCAAGAAAAAAAAATTTATAATTTTTACCAGAAAAATTGAACAACTGGTACAATTATATGGATGGAATGGGAGCCGAGCACGTACCCACCTTTTAATATTAGAAGAAAAACAAAAAAGTCATGATGGGGATGATGATGATGATGACGAGAGGATGGACGACAACGAACACAAATATATGGGATGAAACCAGAAGCAGCCATTCATCACATCGCCTCTAGTGGGACAAGTGTGTGGCTAAAAAAATATATAACATTAGAAGCGGGGCTACATGGGCAGGGTATAAAAAAGTGCGCATCGTACATATTACCTCCTCAGAACCAACTGTATTCATGACACTGGGAGCAATTCATCCAAGAAAAAGTTGCAAATGACATTACATGACTTTTCGTATCCCTGAGACCCTTCCCACTCCGCAAAGCAAAGTATTTTTTCGAGTAGCATATCATTTCATTTCGAAATGGGAACGGATCATTAAATCATCAAGATCCTCATTTTTGTAAAACAAAGTTATTCTTGGGAGACGCTTTTTGTCAGGATGGATGGTGGTGCTTTGACAGCAATACTACCCGACAAAATTTTTTATTACTGATATAGCCACCTCCTTTTTACCGTTGAAACATTTTAGTCGAGTTATTTGCTCATGCGATATCTGTGGATATTGATCAGTTGTTACTTTTTAACAATAAATTTCATTCCATTCCCCAAAACCGGCCATGCCTTTTTTCCCCTTTTTCTCTCTCGTATCAAATAAAAAAGGATGGGAGAATTCATTTTTTTTTCGCTCGGAGCTTTACAAATTCTTGAAAATTAAAATGAATTTCCCCCTTGTTTTTAATTAGACATTGGCGCACATCGCATATAAAACATCCCCAGTCATTGCATAACATTCCATTTCGCCCTTTAGCTGGAAAGTGGAGAGAAATGGGAGAGAAAAGAAAATAATAATAATGTTTTCTTGTTTTGTTGCTCTCCTTGAGATGACTTGACGTTTCTCTATAATATTCAATCATCATCTTCATGCATCATCCCATCATCATCATATATGAGCTCAATCAAAATCCCCCATTCTTTTAAATTCCAAAAGTGATCAGTTCTTCCTTACCAGCCAGTACATATTTGAGTTGAGGGGAATATTTCGCTATTGCTATAGCAATTGGGGATAATGCACTAACATGCTATTAGTAACCCATACACACCACCAAGATCAAAACCAGGATGGATCATCAGTATCAGCATTGGAAAAACAAAAACTGTATGAAAAAAAAGTATGTCCATCATCATCATATTCTTCATAATATTGTATTTTGAATAGGGGTTTTCTATAAACTAGTTCCGTTCCATTGAATATGGAAAACTTAAAGTTTATTCACTTTTCCCAGCATATTTTTTTCCGCCTTCCATAATATTCTTATTACATAATAATATGTTTGGTGAGTAGATCTCTCCTTTGCTGGATTATGAATCGGCATCATCACCATCATATCAGCGTCAAACATGTGTGGATGGAGGAACAACGGGGAAAAATAGGAGGGTATACCCCAGATCACTCCGCATACACATAATCTCTCCCTGGCAGATAGTATATAATTAATATAAAAGTTTTATCAACCCTTTTCTTATATTTATGGAGGATCTTTATTGCCTCCATAATAGTTATGTTTGTATGGAGGAGTCTCAACAGTCAGGAGAGGCCTCCTTTCCCCCTCAAAAGATGAATTTCCATCATTGGGTTGAATTGGCGAAAAAAATAATATATGATTTGATTATATTGAAAACAGAAATCATCTCTGTTTTGTTTGAAACCGGCAAACCTTTTTTTATATTGTACATTTTGGGGTAAAGGCAAAAGCAACAGACAGGGAGGATTGGATTGGATTTGGGATGATGATGGGTGAAGAGTTAGTTGCGAGAAAGGAAAGTATTAAAAGTTAAAGTGACTTGGGCAAGGAAACGATGCCCTGAAGTTAGTTAGTCAGTCAGTCCGTTCAGTTCGATGATGATATGATGATCCATACCATTAGCATTATGCACTTTTTTTTGGGGAATGGGGGATGATGATAATAATAAAAAAGCATTAGAATCTCCTCCCTTATCGTTCCTCAGCGTCATCATCCCAGTCTTAAGTTAGTTTACTTAAGCGGTTTTGCTTCATTTCTCCCCAGAAAGGAGAGAAAGAGAGAGAGAGAGAAAAGGCAGCAGCAGCAGCTGAATAGTTAGCTGGTGAAGTGGGCTAGGCCAGCAGTCATAGTTAGGGATGTATTAAGAGGAGGAGGAGGATAAAGTGTTTTGCTTGAATTTCAAATTTACGTTATTTTTTATGATCATCATCCTCATCATCACCATCGCTGTTATCTCTCTCCATCATCAACTTGGAACAAGTCGAGGGGAAAAAATAGTAAAACAAGAAAAAAATTAAGTTAAAACAACATCTATATTTAATGCTACAATTTATCTGTATTTAATTATAGTTGTTTATCGAGGTTATAAATATCTCTGCTGAAGTAAGGAATCCATTTTTCTCTCCAAACTGGATACAAATAACTTCGCATGCATACTTGTATAGCTATCAGGTACCTATTTAGCAATAAATTAGTGCCACAGAAATATGCACTTTGCATACACTTTACGGAGAAAGAAACTGACTAAGGTGGAGGGAAGCCTTTACAAAAAAACGTATGCATTCCTTTAATCAGCACTTTAACGGCTTCAGCCTTCTCTTCTCCTCTTTCATGGCGTTTCACTTCACTTCTTTGCCAAGAAAGAAAAATGGTATTAATTAATTGCCTACAGAAACAATATATTTCCATCAGTTAAAAGTGGACCTGACAACGTGTGGGACTTTAATATCAGCAGTTTCTGCTCTTATTATGCAAGGCTGCTAATGGAACGAAATATTATATTGTTGCAACTTGCACTGCACAAAACTTGCCGGAGAGCTGCTATCATTTTTCGTTGAGCCGAGGTCTGCGAAACAAGCTTCATCATCTGTCTCTCCATATAAAATACAACGGCTGCATCCCATCAGCCGCATTCGCCATCATCCCAGCCCAGTCATACGGAAGAGGAAGGAGAAAGATACAAATGTGGACTATTTTTTAGTTGGATCGTTGGATGAAAGCGGCAAAGTCAACAGAGGGAAATAGATTGAACTGATTATTAGCTAATGCTTGGTCATGCCATAAGTTGTCGTCTTTTGGCTGCTGCTGCCTCCTTCTCGGGAGTAACTTACGAGAAGACTTGCAACAACTCATTCAAATTCATCCCCTAATGTTCCATGCATGTTAATACAAAGTGGTCTCTGCTTCTGGCCATTTTCTCGCTCACAGAAGTCCTTTCCCGTTGCTCCCGTGAAAAAAAATAATGTTGCTTTCTTGGCGAAGTAGATAAATTGGCTGGATCGGTTAATGTAACGGTTGTAGTAGGTGGTGGCAATAATAATATGTAATGCTTTATACTTACAACTCTTTCAAATAAATGGCCACAAAACTTTTTATACAATTCTCACTCCTCATCATCCTCATCACATGAGTAGTACAAGTTTATAGGTGCGACCATCATATGTACATATTATGTAATATGAATAGATTGCTTTCCTTGTAGCATTGATTGTTATAGCCACTTCTCTCTTTTCTCTCCCTTTATTCTCGGATAGATAATTGTATTCAAGTAGCGTCACGGAATATATCTTCCCTCGTCCTTCCCATTTCCCTTTTCTAGAATTTATATGAGTGCAAAAATAAATTTGTTGCGGGGGATCAAGCAGAGTAAACAACAAGTGAGCAAATGGGCAAAGAAAACTTCAACTCATCCAATTTTTCTCTCTCTCCTTTTCCTCCTCCACCTTTTCACTATGCGAGTAATTTTATTTTTACACAAATTATTATTCTTTTTAAAAACATATTATTATTTGAATAATATTAATGGGGCAAGTGTATTAGAGCTCAGCATGATGTAACCGGGTAGTAAGTTTGTATGTAGTAGCTGCATTCATATGACGACGACGACAATGACGACGCATCATCATGACGATGATGATGATGCCAAACAATCAACACCCTCATGCTTACTCCACTCTTCATATGATGCATTTTTTCACAGTGTCACTGCCCTGTCTAAATGATTCATGATTAAGGGCAGTTGGAATGTAGCAGCAGGATCAGCACAACTTGGAGGAAATAGAGAATGGCAGACTATACATCATTTCGTAGCAATTACTTGATGTAGGATTGGCACTGCAGTTTGAGTTTGTATTGCAATTCCCTGCTTCATTCATACTTACTTAACGCTAATTCCAATTCCATTAAGTACACTTGAGTCACTCTGTAAATATCCGTGTAATTCATGAAAGGACAATATCACTTATAGATATTGAGGAAGATGTCCTCATCAGAGTCGCCACACCACCATCAGCCTCATCATTTCATTATCATACCATCATTGCCAATGCCATCGCCATCCCCCATTCCTTTTTATTTGCTTCTCTTGGCCACTTGGGTTGATGATGTGTGAATGCAAAAAGGATGTTTTAGTACTATTTACTACTTAACGATTGATTAAGAGAGAGAGAGAGAAAACTCGTATTCGACAACTTTTGTCTTGGTCATCCCCACCATCCTCTCATCATCATCATCAATGTTTAAAAGAATTTGCATTACCTATTACCTACAACAATTGCAGTATTATGCAGTCCACTCGCTCTCCTACTCTTAAAAGTGTAATGTGTTAATTCAGCAACTACTACAACATCCATACCTACCTAACTGATTGACATGATGATGTTGTGCTCGTCATCTTTCTCCCTCTCTCTGGTATTGGTGTACCGGTACGGGTATGGTGGTGGTGATGATAAGGGATGACCATGCAAATCCATCTTGTTTCGGGTTTTGAGTCGGGGTGCAATTTTCCTATTTGCATTAGTTGTTAGTAGTAGAATGACTGTATTTATTATCCAAAAATCCGAACGAAACCCAGCCGGAAAATTTCTTACTTAACCAGTCCGCTGCTTTTTTTGCACACAGCCATACTTATAGGAACATCAGAAGCACATGAAAAAAGTTAAAATAAGAAAGGATGATGAGAAGCAACATAACATAACATAACTGAAGAAGGAGAAGACTGAAAAGATAAACACTTAATTTTACCACGGAGGTGTATTTTTTTTTCTTCTTCAAAAACCTTCCCTTCTTGTTCCACCTTCTCCCATCTCCATTCACATAATATCATTAATATCTATCATTTACTTTTAAGTAGTGAGCAGTCAACGTCACCTCGCCAACTCTATGAACCGAACCGAACAACACAGCCACCACCGCTTTTTCAGTTGTCAGCTTTTGAAGAAGAAAAAAAACAACATGTAGATATCAAATAAAATATATTAGCCATGCATATATTATTAACGCAACCTAATACTTAATCTTAGAACAAAGACGCGCTGAAGAGTTATGAAGGCAGTGTAGAAATGGTGGTAGCAGCAAACATTCCAAATTTGCTTTCTCTCAAACATCGTTACTCTTGCTTGTCTTTGATCCTTCTTTTTTAGTCAAGTTTGAGCTCCGAGGAAGAGGAGATATGCATGAAAAGAAATAAATAATACTTCAAGACATAAGTATTTGCCTTTTTTTACTGCAGACTTAGAGAGAGGTTTGATTGTGAAATGACTTTTTTTCTTCTCTTCTACAAAGTGACGGTGTAAACTGTCGATTACAAAATTGATGACAGGGGAATCAAGATTCCTTCTAAATAACCGTTAGAGATTCCTCTTAAAAACATGCATAAATTTATTATCTCTCCTCTTTACATGCAAACATACATGATGAGTGAGTGAGTGCACAGTTTTAAGGGTCTTACCATCATTCTCCTCAATCCTCATTATCGGCATCCTCTTCCATTTTTTTTTCGCCAGTGCCCATCACCACAACATCATCAGCCAAGATCCAATCCAGTCTGCATGAAAAAATGGTATAGGTCTAACTAAAGCTGTAACGGACGTATATAGGAGGAAAAAAACTCGCCCAGTAAACTATTTGAGAACGAGCTGTAATAAAAAATAAGCAATTTTTTATCGACAAGTAATAAAAAATCAATCAATTGATTCAAATTTGAAGCAGGGGATGAGGAGAGAATAAGGTAAAAAAAAACCGTGATTGATTGGTTTTGTATTTGCATTGTTATGCGGAATATGCTTACTTATATAAGCAGGAGAAGAAGAAAACATCTGTAAGCCTTAGTAAGTATTTGAGGATGATGGGATGACGACGGTGATGATGTTAGTGATAGGGTTCGGTATCATTTGAATCAGTTTCTTTCCCCTACTCAACTTGGTATCAGTTAGTCCCATAAAAATATCACCAGTCGGTCTTCCTATCACCATCAGTCAATCATCCTGCCTTATGAAGCGGTCCATTTTATATTCGTTTTTTTTATAAGTATAGTCATGCTAATATCATTACGGAATGAACAAAAAAAAAATTGAAGAAGAAGAAGAAGAAAAAAACTGTTCAGTTGCTGCCTCATCAATGAAGTACTTTTTCATGCATAAATCACCAGCGTTTTATTTCTCGTGGATTTGATGTTCCTCGTGGGAGGATGACGATCATGACGTTATATAAACATGTAAAACGAACCATGAAACCCAATTTTACCCACTTTATTTTACGCTCGTCTCATCTCTCTGTCCCTAAAAAAATTGAGTAAATAGATGGATATAAAAAACGAAGACGGAACAAATCACGACTTTGTAATTTTTATTTATGGTCATTAAGTACCGTAAGCCAGTTTTATTGGGAAAGGGGGCCGAGCAGGAAAGAATGGATGGATGATACATTTTGCCCGATTTGCTTATGTTTCTTCATTCCATTAGGTAACACTATTCATGGATTGGATTGGATTAATTGTATACTAATCTGATTTATCTATTAAAACATCATTTATGACAAAATGTGAATTTCTTTAACCCACTCCAGTTTTCTTTTTAAATTTGGAATTTGTGTAGTATATACGCCTTGTAGTTTTCAGGTGATGGGAAGAGTTCAGCAAATACAATTTTAATTGTAAAGTGTCATATTTACCCGTTGCTTGGGTCCTAAAAATAACAGAAGGCTATTTTAAGAATCATTCAAATCATGGCAACATTGCAACAAGTGACTTTACATCAATCTACACTGGAATTGTATTTGTCTAAAATTTAAAAAAGTAAATAAATATCAACGTTCTGCTTTACCATAAAGTGCTCAGCTTAAAAGCAAAGCATAAATAACGCAAAACTGAAAGCTGTATATAAGTATAAGCAGGACAGCGGAAATTTTATCGGACTCTCGGATTTGATCACGTTGCATTATATGGCTAGCAGGGGTGACTCTATCTTACCAGCACAGGCCATCACCTCATCAATATCAGTTTCATGATGATAATATGATCGATAATTTATTAAGAAACGACACTCCAAAGTAATGATTATCTTTTCAATAGATTTATTCTACACTACCATCATCATATCTCCATCCACGAGTCCATCCAATAATGTATGACATGCTGGGTAGTGTCTACTTACGCAAAAAATTATCAACACTTCATATCGATATCACTAAAGTGCATTCTTTCTCTTTCCTTCATGAAAATCAAACTTTATACAAAAAAAATTCGCAGGCAGCGAGTGAAACGTTTGCAGAGGCTGTTGCGTGGCCAAAAACGTTAGGAAGTTGCAGATTCAGATTCCTTTCCCTTCCACCAAGCCATCATGATAGCGCAGCGTTTGAGCGTTTGTTATAGTTGCTCTGACTTGATACTCGGTTAGTCACAAATTATTGCCACGATGAGCAACTTATCATCGTAATCATTGACGTCGTCATTATCAACCTTCCACGGAGTTGTCAGATGATTAGACGAATTTTTTTTGAAGCGGAAAAAGCAAGCATGCAGCTTGCAGCATGCCAGCCCGCTAGACTGATTTTTTCACACCTTCAACTTAACTAACCGCAACTGTTCAGAAATTCCATAGGACAGTAATAGGTACATTTTATCCTCCCTCTCTGACACTTATTTGCATTGGATAATATTCTAGTTGCCCCTTTCTTTTGCGAAAAAATATGTTCAGCGGATCTGATATGATATTACGAGCTAGTTTGCATATTTATCAAAGAAAAAGAAACGCTTCGTCTTCAAGGAAAGGAAAATATGCATCTTCGTGTTAAGTTAACCATGTTTGTTTGGCCAGAGAAACTCATCATCATGATTGTTAGTACTGTATAAAACGCCGCTGTAGCAACAATCGGAAAAATGTTGATGAAAGCCCGAACAATCCACTTATTTGTCTCAAGAGGATTTATAACTGGCTTTTATTGATTTGCTATTTTTATGCCCAGGAAAAGACGTCACGTCACACCTTCTTCTGGCGAAAATATATTTATTCGGTGATAATTCGGATCTTTAAAAAAAAATCCGCCGCGTATGCTCCTTGTACAATCTTGTTTTGGACTTCTGTGATAATATGCAATAAAGGGAAGGGGAAAGAATGATAGAGAGGTTGCAAGGAAAGCTCATCAATAAAAGCCGGTTGGTATGTCAGAACCAATTTTTTCGGAGTTAAATTTCACTCCGCAAGACAAAAAACAGGAATTATTTTTTTTTTAATTGGAATTTTTGCAGCGAGCTTCTGGTCTGTTGCTGCTCCTGAGATGTTATAAGCTGGCTACGTTTTAGAGCTAACAATAAGAGAGGTTGGCTTATGTTGATTAAGTTATTTCTGTACTTTGTGCAGTTTGTTGTTGTTGCTGCTGCAACTATGCATCAACTATGCAGGAATATGGGTTGGACCTTCTCCCATCTTCTTCTTTTTTCGCTAATCCCTTGTTAACATAGCAGGAAAGTTGCAATGTAGTGACAATATTTAATAATACGAGAAAACAAGTTATCTTAACCCCACAGGATTTTTTTTCGTGAGTGCAATCCAATGATACTGGTTACTGATAAGCTTTCCTGCCATACCTGATGGTGATAATAGAGAAGGAAAAGTGTAAAGAAATATGTGCAAGAAGCTGATGATATTTTTTAATGTCTTTGCTCTCAAAGAAACTTTTAAGCTTCTCGTAAGAGGAGTAAAATCCGCATGTAAAACAAGACAGGACAAGGCAAAAAGGGGAATACTTTATTTTTGCGAAGGGGCAACAACGGAAAATGCATCAATTCAAAATAGGTATGTACTTATGTCAGGCTAAATTCGATTCCATTTTTCGTGAAGGCAGTTTTTGATCAGAATGAAGGGAAAGATAGAGAGCGTTATAAAGCTTTACATAACGTAAAGACGTTAAAAAAGGATGAAGGGTGATGCAGGGACAATAACAATCAGTGGTTTCTTGATAGTAATCACTTAAACGCATAGATATCGTGGTCGGTTGTCGAGTGCACTTATCGTTCCCTAAAAGATTGGGCTTGGAGTTTGGTGTTCCTCCATTCCTTTATCAAAGAAAGGAAGAGCGCTGAAAGAAACCTGTGTCCTCCACTCTATTCATCTCATCCTTTCGCTCTGCTCTTCCAAACATATTAGGGATTTGGTTTTGGCTCCTCCGATCCTCTCCAAGAAAAGTAAAAAAAGGAGAAAAGGGATGATTAAACCTTTGCAATAAAATATTTCAAACTAGCAGTATTGGAAAATGGTTAAACCGATTCTATCAATATCAAAACGTTTGTAAATTTGGAGTAAAGTCGATTTACTTATTTACATGTATTAAAGTACCAATGCATGCATTTTTAAAAAATGACTGGATAGATTCCGAACGATACATCTATATTTTCAACAAGAAACTTTTCATCCAAGATTTTTTTTATTCACGTCGATAGACTAGTGATGATTGTGAACGACGATCCGGATCCCCCTCATCAAGCAAAAGAATAGAGCAAGAAGGGCAGTAATGTGCTGCTATCATCAACGTTAAATTGAGCTTGAGCATAGCTTACCTGAGACGGATTTTCTTGTTGCCTCCAGGTAAAAGTGAAAAATAAAAGGTTTCCCTTCAACCTTTTTCTAAACATTAGGGAATGTCTGTAAACTTATAATAATAATCTCCCATACTTCTGACCATTCTAATCATCATTTTACTTTACTAGTGATTGACTAGTTTTTAATAGCAGCCAGCGCAGCTCTAATTTCCTTTCCGCGTGGCTGTACTGAAGAATGTATTTATAAATGCTATTTTCTCGTGTGCTACCGGATGAAATGATTGTAAAAAAATATCCTTTCCATTTCCATTGCTAACAATGTAATGGGCAAAATTCTCAATCATGTTATTATAATCCACCTCAAGTTATATTATTCGGTATTTTACTGCTACCACATTTACTCACCTAAATTCTAACATTGTTTCAAACCGCATGACCACAAGTGGCCATACAGTAATAAAAATGCATAGGGACATAGATGGAGGAGAGATAATCCTATATGCCCAGATGGAATCATTATATTCGTCCCAGCTGCACTCATCCAATCGACAACTTTTCCGAAGAAAAAAAAAGATGGACTAGAGGACAAAATGACTTTTTACCAGTCTCTTGTCTGATGATATGATGATGTTGAGCTCACACTCCCCACAACCATCATGTTATCATGACTATATAGCCAGCCAGTTCGTACTTCGAACTCGTTCAGTTTTAATGTGACCGACCGACCACTACTACTTCACTTTGCTCTTGGCTGCCACGTTTTTGAGGAAAAATCTTTTCCATCACCCACAACCTAAGCCATAATACTAGGCATCACCTTCATCGTCATTATTATTATATCTTTCCCTTCTTATAAGTTAAGTATGTTCCTATTTTGTCTTGAGCTCTTTTACTGCTGCTGCTGTTAAAAGCAAACTTTGTATTTTGCTCTCAGGCAAGGAAACAGGTACCCAAGAAAGGGTTCACAAGAACATGAATTCTTACCTGTAACTACATGCATTGACCCATACAAAAGAGCTTAAACGTAAAAAGTAAATTCTTTACCCTATTTTTTCCTCCACTCCTGCTACACACACACACACACCATCACCAGTGCATTATATTATCACGAAGAAAACTACAGCAATGTGTTTTCACTCCTACTAACGAAAAGGAGCTCGATCCATTCCATAATATGGTTTTACATGCAGTCCGAGCGACGACGACGTACGAATGTCTCCAGGCAAAAAAGGCAGTTTCAACAACTCCACTTAATTCACTTCAGTTCTGCTCAGAAAGAAAGAAGAAGAAAAGAGAGAGAGAAGAAAACGCTCACATAAGAACTTATCCTCACACATATGGATGGATACCTGATACGAAGCGGAGGATGATGATGACGATGATGATGTTGATGATCAAGGGAAAAACCTGTGTGAGCTGAACTGATTGTGATTGCGACCATTGCGAGCTGTTGTGTTATGTCTGGGTTCTCTCCTCATGATGAGGCTTTTTTTCTCTTCGTCTTCGGAGAAGGTGAAATTTTTAGTCAGCTTCTTCTATCTCCTCTTTCGATCATGATATTATGACGATTACTTTTGCGATCATCGCATCGTGTTGTTGATGTTGATGCTGCTGATGCGATGCTCCTGATGATGATGACTCCTTCTTCTCCTTTACACAAATTACTTTTCGCTATAAACATAAAAGGATAAATATAACATTATAGGGGAATATGATATTTCTTCATTCCTCCTCCTCCTCCATCCAATCGACAACTTAAATGGACCTAGTGCGTACATGCAGCTTAGCATGTTACCTGTTACATGACCGATCCATGTAGGAATATTGAGGAACATAAATATTTACAACGTTTTCTAACGTTAAACATGGAGAGTTTTTGATCATCATCATCGTGATCATGATCGCAGTCGTCCTGATGAGGATGACCAGCGATACCCTAGTCCCTATTTTATATACATAATAATATCGAATGGAGGTTGATTAGTGGCTTGAACCTAATGTGGTCGTGGTGGCGAGGGAGGATTTTTAAGCAAGAGAGGAAAATGGATAGTTATAATTAAGTAATGATGTGTGAGCTGAGGTCACTTCCGATTCGAAGAATGGTAGACTTATCCAACCGAATCATTTCGGATATCTTGCAATTAGGAAGGAATGTGCTTAGCACACACGCAGGAATTATTAGCTGTGCTATGATGCTATGGAATAGTCAGAAACTATTTTAGCATTTTATTCCACAGTTCTCGGGAACAGGAAACATTTATGACCAGTTTCTTTCTCTTGAATAGCCCAGTCATACAAATCGAAGATGTCATTTTTCTCAATCTAACATACATAAACCTAACCTAATGCTTCTCTTCTTCTTCTCCTCCTTCTTCCCCATCATATTCATTATTGGGACGGAAATAAATCCTAGAAAGAGCAGCCACTTGAGACATATATTTTTTTCGCTCCTTTTGTAAGAATAATAATGGTTGGACATGGACCCACTTGAAAAAGAGGGAAGTGGAGAGGAGAGGTCCCAGATAAAAGTGCATTATCCTCGCATCTCCTCAACATGATTCTCTCTTTTTCCCTTCACAATCCTCTCTTCATCCCCATTATATGATTACATACATTGTTTGCTCTCCTTCTCACTTTTTTCCTTCTCCTTTTGAATAAAAAAAATATATTATTATCATCATCCTCCTCGCCAGAGCTGCATTATTGCATGGATGCATTGCATTATTATTGGTGATTGTTGTATGGCGGTATGTATGGTATGGTGCATTGTTGTTCTTGTTCTCACGATAAGCTTATAGTGCATCATGCTGCACTGACGACGACGAGATAGACGACCAAGACCACTCACATCATATCTCCATACTTATGTTTCATCTGTTGCGTTGCTTCAAATAGGGATTGTGTACCTACCTATCTTACTTACCTTAGCTTTAAGGTACCTACCCAACCTCACAATTAGTTTACCTATGACTTTAGGAGGGTTTCGATGAAGAGGCCCCAAGATAAAAAAAAGCCAGTCTGTATTTCAAGAGTTTTATCCTGTAATAACAGTAATAAAGGGGCAGAGAAATCTTCCTTCCATCCTTATCCTCAACGAACCTGGTAATAATGACGGAGGTATTGTAAAGCCCCATCCATATCCCTGGAATGGGAAACTAAACCAAATGTGAACTTATTACTATGAACAGCATTACCAATCTTCATATCACTGGATGGACAGTGGTTCCTCTTCCTTTTTTTTTAAAAAAAGTTCATGAATGCATCATCGGAATTGGAATACCTTTTTCCTTTCCATCCCTATTAATCCCAAACTTACAATGTTGCTGTCTGTCAATTATGCATGGCTGTAGTAAGCTTGGTTCAAAAAGAGAAGAAGGAGGAGTACTTTTTTTTATAAACCCGAAGGAAAAGTTCCTTTTTGGGTGTACAATTTGGGCAGGAGGATTTGAAGTGGAGAGTCCTCATGGTCCTCCATACATACTCAGGTCATATACCATACGTAAAAGCATTATGCCCTTTTTTCTTAAATGAAAAAAAAAAGTTTCAAGAATACATTTTATTTATCCGTACCTATATACTTGTTAATCCCAGCCAGATAAACCAAACAAGAGTGAATGCTGAAGATATGGGATGTTTTCCCCTTCATTCTTCACAATCGGAATCAGTGAAAGAATCCTTATTTTAAAAAGCTGGCATGTGGATTCCCTATTTTCTTATGACGACGAGGATGGCCTTTTCTAATGCATAGCGCGTTGTTCTTTTCCCTTCACGTTGTTGCAATTGTCTGACACTGACTTCACAGTTTCCACTGCAGCTTCATTATTAAGCTCCCCGATATATTGGTTGGACGCTGAAAAAAACGACAAAGCAGCAAGAAAAGAAGGTCTTCTTCTGAAACAAACACATGCACACAATTTTTCTTCCATGCTAGATAGAGCTGCTAAACTAGACACATAACTACGTTGAGAACACACTCCGCTCGGCTCCCATCATTATTATCGCCGAAGAGGAGAAGAAGCAAACCTTTTCTTAAACATTTTAACTTCTTTTGAAAATAAAGGTATGAGGATCCCATCACGATGCGATGGTCGTCAATGCTCCTTTTTATACAATTTATAATGCAGACAGGATTTTGTTTAAAGTGAAGTTGTTAGGTAAAGCCATATTATCTTTATACAATTTTTCATGAGGGATTCTTCTTGCTGAACGAAGAAACTAGCCTACAGGCCTGTTAAGCTGTTGCTCCTTCGTCACTTTATTACACTGTGTAACAGGGCTACTACTACATACTACTATCCTAGCGATATATCCTTAAGAGTTGGAGGATGATGTTAACTATCTTTTGAAAAAATACAATGTTTTTTTCCTCACCGTCTTCATGAGTTTAGTTGTTGCGGTGGCTCTCACACGGCTACACAGATGTGCAGTGTGCATCCGACAGAAAAATCATTTTATTCTCAAATTTTTTTTTATTCACCTTTCTTGTGAAGCGGCGACGGTATTAGTAAATGACTGATAGTAGCCGAGTGCCTATTTGTGTGCTATAGGATTGTTGTTTTTTATATTGTGTTCCTGTAACTTTTTTTGCTGAAGTTCAGTTTGGAAGGGGATTGTTTTTAGTAGGGTGTCATAAATAGTGCATGGTTCGTTGCATGGATGCAGGGTAAGAAAATAAGATTGGACATTCCTTCCTGGAAAATGTGGAGCGTTGTCCGACCGGAAGAAAATATAAAGCAATTGACTATGAATTGAGAATAAAAGTGAAAACAATTTTCTGGATTTAGTTGTGGAAGTTTGTTGAAATAGAAAAAGACATTTTATTTTTCTTAACGATTATCTTGGAGGATAACAGCCATTCCATTGGACTTAAAAGTCCATTGCTTAAAAGTAACTATCAAGTTTGGAGACAGCGACGGAGAGAAAAGCAAAATTTTGCTCTTGACGGAGTTGTGTTTAGCTTCGCTGACAGAACCAGAGTTCCATTTCGCATTCTCCGTGTTCTGTATGACTTCCTTTGGATGTGCTATGCTGGAATGGAATGTATGTAATGTTTAGTAGGCTTTTGTGTGGTTTTACCTTATCCTCCTAAATACTAGTTCTTCCTCTCTCTGGATTTTGTTTTGAAGAGAGTGAGTGAATGGACTGGAAAAATATATATACCTACCTACTTGTATATCCATTTTTGCTGGAATCTCGTTAAGTGGCTGGCGACGGAAAGCCTGAGCCTTGGAATATTTATCTGGACTTTTGTTTTTACTCTCATCCCTCGATGGAAAGTTGCGTGGATGGTGAACGGATGATGATGATGATGACAAGAGGACGGAGATTATGATTACCAATTTTTTTTGTGTCTTACCAAAATTCAATCCTCACGTGTGTTTAGATGAGGGGAAAAAACTGAAATTGAACAAGACTCCTCCTCAGTTCTTAGCTTAGCGTCAACCTGAACGAAACAACAAAAGTTTCGAAGAAAAAAAAATCAAACACAAATGAACTTTTTTTTACAAGCTTCCAAAGCTTCTCTTATGAATCAACTTTGCTTAGCCATATGCATATGCGCTGATAATCAACAGGATTTTTTTTCTTCTTCTCATGAAAAAAAAAGATAACTTGCTAAAGAGATACATAAGCGCTACTTGAGGCAAACCACCTACTTAACTTGAGTTGGGCTCGTTCGCTCTTGATTATGCAGCGTGAGTGAGTGAGTTGAGTGTCCAGCGTTTTTGGTGACAAAACCATTTTCTGTCACAGGACTAAAAGGAACAAGTCTACTTGCCATTTTTATGGCCTTCTGTCAAAAACACTACAGCCACCAACGACAAAGTCCAAAACCTGACTTTAGGAAAAATAAGACTCTTTGAAGGAATGGGACGAGGATCAGGAGAAAGATAGATATATAACGAGATAAAAAACGGCTGCGTTATATACAATTCAGTTGTTTCTTCAGCGAAGCAAACGTAATCAGTTGAAATAATCAAATATCAAAAGGGAAAAAAATACTGAACAAAATGCTGGAATGAATGATAAGATGAAGTTGAACATGTAACTTCAGTAATAATAATAATAAAGTGTAGGATATATTACGACAGGGGAAGAAGGAGAAACTTATGCCTACACCAACATTTTTATGTGACCGGTAGACCGGTAGTGGTGATATGACGTTACTTGGATTTGGATTGGATTAAAAGGACAAATAAAAAAAATATATATATTATAATAATCATCTTTGTCTTGTTCATTTTTTTTTTCAAAACTGAAGTGAATAAAATGGATGGATAAACAGTTGAGACTATTTCGTTATATAAAATACAAATGATTATTGGATCCAGATATATCTTTGTCAGTGGATGGAGCTCAAGGTGGAAATAAACTATTATCATTATTACACACTCCAAGATCCACTGTCCAGTATCAGTTTACTGAAGTTCGGAGGAGATTATATGACACTTTTTTTATGGGAGGCTGAGGAAGAGCAAGCAGTGTGCGTGGTTGTGTTGTCAACCCAAAAAATCATTTCATTTGTTTTTTTTAACCTGAGCCTTAAAAGTCAACCAAGTTTAAGACAAGAAGAAAAAAAAATTCCGGTTGCCATATTCGTTTAAGTGGGATGGAGTTGGATGAAAATGTCAAGATGATGATATGA